>JAGFPH010003481.1:83776-97936 GCA_018207615.1 Philaenus spumarius
GAAAATGTTTTACCCGACCTAAAACAAATAGAATTATTACTTTAAACTTTCGTTACCGATCTATAAAATGTGTTAGTTTTCGTCACAGTAGACACCCTAATTCTATAAATAGACACGATAAGAAATGAATCCATAACTGGTTGACCTTGAGCCTACCTCACTTGACTTCTTGTGTACAAATAACAGTCTACGCATGAACAAAAATAAAACAAGAAGCGTTTACTTAAAAAAGCTAACAATTACCTAAACATTTTAGTGGGGAAAATGTCTACTTACATCAAATTAAGAATGTTTTACATTTTCCCTACTAATATTTATTTTATATGGTTTTTCTGTTCTTAAGTTGTCCTTAAAAAGTTAAACCCCTACTCTTTAATAATATATTATGTTACAAGCCCCGTAAAGAGGGTTTTTCCGTGCGAGCATGATAGTTCCCAGGTGAGGCGCAGCCGAGTGCGGGATTTTCATGTGCAAGCACGCAAAAACTTACCGGACGGGACATTTATCACTATACTACACCGAAAAAGCAACAAATTTTTAATCAAAACATCTTTTTATTAAAAAGAAACTTGTTTGATTTTTCTGTTATATTTCCATTGACAAAATCAATAAGCTGTTTGCATAAAACTGATGTTTATTCTTATTTGTAAAATAAGCTGGAGAACGGTAAAATCAGCTGTTTACTTAAAACTGATACGTTTATTCTTATTTGTAAAATCAGCAGTCGTAGCACGTCGGAGTCACGTTTATGGATCAAAATTTTGAAAATTTTGTGTGGGGTAACGTTTTATACGTTTTTGGGAACGGGAAAATCGATTTTGACAGTTAAAAAGTCGTAGCGTTTCGGGATCACGTTTATGGATCAACATTTTGAAAATTCTGAGTGGGGTAACGTTTTATGTTTTGGAGACAGGAAAATTGATTTTGACAGTTAAAAAAAGTCGTAGCTCGTCGGAGTCATGTTTTTGGATCAAAACTTTGAAAATTCAGTGTGGTGTATCGTTTTATATGTTTTTGGGTACGCGAAAACCGATTTTGACACTTAAAAATTCGTAGCGCTTTACGATCACGTTTATGGATCCAAATTTTGAAAATACAGTGTGGGGTAACGTTTTATATGTTTTTGGGTACGGGAAAACCGATTTTGACCGTTAAAAAGTCGTACCAAGAAAACCGAGAATTATGCGTGACTTTTATCTTCCTTGGATTACCTCCCAGGTCCGTACAGATAGAAAACAGCTTTTTTTATAATGAAAAAATATATATATACGTATATACATTTTATAATGAATCCAAATCAGCAGTTTTATGTAAGTTCCTCTTATATCGATAACAATTTTAACAAATAACATTAAAGTCAAAAACCATGCAGTTAAAATTAAATAATAATGTTTACTTTCCTTTACAATTATGGTAATTAGAATCGATGGAATCGGAATCGGGAATCGATTTCTTGGAATCGGAATCGATAAATTTGAGAATCGACCCATCCCTAACATACACTAAGAATTTCATTATTTGAGTACGACCTTTCAACCACAATGAAAACCACCCAGCCTCCAATTGGGATGTTTATTCCACTGAACTCCCTAATGTCATACAGTAGATTCATAATAAATCATTTATTTTTAAAATCATTAATTGGCAGTTCTTTTAACCTTTGTGGCAGACCATAGAAAAGCTGTATTCCCAGAACATAAAAACTGTTTGTAGACCTAGTCAGACGACAGTAGGGAACATCAATAAGACAGCTATTTCTTGTATTATAACAATGAATACTAGACCTATAGAGTTATTCTGATGATGGGACCACGGCCCCGAAACGCGTAAATTAAGAGTATAAAAGAAGTCACAAGACGGACAGATTCATCATTTTATAGGAAACTATAATTTGCAGTTGTTATTAGTAAAGTGACTTGGATACAGTAACATGGAATTTAAATTTAAATATAAGCAGACAGCCCTTACTATAATACCATAAATTCATGTCATACTGTGAAGTTGATTGTGTGAACATCATGGGTAGAACTTCTTGTTATAGTTTAGTTGTTTCAATATTGAGGAACCAGAACATATCAAATTAAAATACCGTATTTATTTAATGTTCACAAAACTCACCTTTCCGAGTTTGCTGGCCTACTAGTATTAGGTTTATGTATTGAGATCTTACTAAAGGACCTAAACATCAGGTACACAATGCCAACACTGAACGGAGAGAAGACATCAAACAGCTTACACACAAAGTGACCACCTGTCCTTACAATACTCAGGGCGACCAGGCATTGGCAGAGATATAACTGTTTGGAGAGTAATTCTTGAATGTTTTCTTGTCCGTCTACCGAGAAACCCTGGAAATAATAGAACGTCAATTAGATTAACTTAGCGCATTAATTTTGTAATTTTTGCTAGTATGATAAATTCTCTAAAGTCCAACTCTGTGGCCTGTCTTAACTGTCCAGTAATCCGGCGTTTTTGAGAATCATATGATTCACCGTTTTTTCATATCTGTAAGCGTCCTTCTCAACATAACCTGTCTGCATTGAGACAACAAGTCGGCAGTCAGTTGGATTCTAGTGTTTCCTAGTGTGTTTTGTAAAACATCGAGAACACGAAAACTTGTGAAGTTAACACTGAATAAAAAGTACGAAATTTTAATTGTTGGAAAAAGGTACCAAGACAGTTCATTTGTCTAAGGTGTATAATGTCGGGCACTCAACAATTCACGGCATAAAGCAGCCTAAGGAGATTTCATCGCTTTTTAAGGTTACTGAGTCAACTATCAGTGTTCGACAAACTCTAAAAACAGGCGACTTTCCACAAGTAGACGACTGCCTTTATGCTTGATTCATGCAAGCACACATGCCTATTTCAGGCAAAATTTTAAAGAAAAGGGAAAGTTTTTTACTATTATAACGGCATTGCATGACAAAGTGTTTTCTCCACTGCAATCACAAGGGCTGAGAAAAATAGTATATCACCGTCCGACATTCCTACTCTAATGAGACTCCAAGAAAACGCGATCTTTCTTACAATGCAAAATAAACGGTACCAGGAACTGGCACATACTTTCTCACAAACATATTTAAATTATTAAACAGATTCACGGTGACTTGTAGGGTGGGGTAGGAGAGGTGATTTTGTATTAAAGTTGTTTTCCCATAAAAATCTATAAAATAACGGAAAAACCAACTTTTCTCAAAAACGGCTCGATCGATTTTGATTAAAATTTTACAGTTTATAGTACTTTAGGTCCCTAATAAACTATAACATTTTAATCAAAATCGTTAAAGCCGTTTTTGAGAAAAGTTGATTTTTCGGTTATTTTAAGGGTTTTAATGGGAAAATTACCCTTAAAAATCAAAAATGCACAAAAATGAAAAAAACGCCTGGAGATACCGTAGATTAGTACCTCCATACCAAATTTCATCAAAATCGGACGACTGGTTTAGGCTCTAGGTCTGATAACATCCACACAGACACACAGACACACATAAAGACACACACACAGACATCACTCCGAAAACCACTTTTTTAGGTTCAGGGGGGCCCAAAACGGATATTTCCACCAAAAACTCAAACTCGAAAATTTTGACGAATACAATACTTTCTCCATATACTATGGTATAGGGGGAGAAAGTAAAAAAGATTGACATCTGTGTACTGCTAGCATTTAATACTGTACAAATACTTTGTATATGTTTGAGATTATATTTTAATGTAGGCCTATTGAAAAAATATATTGTAGAAATCAGGCCTATTGTAAAAATCAGTGTACTCACATTGATTTTTATTAAACATTTTCAGGTTTTGTTTGTAGTTAGTCTTGTAATATTTTCAGTTTTTTATTGTGCAATACTATAATCTAGGATTTGTTTTCAATTTACATTTCTCCCAGTAATCCAGAGATTTCGGTAATCCATTATAGTGCCGAATTAGCGAGATTCTACTGTAGTTATTAGAAAGCCTATGCAGAACGCTGACTAAATGTTCCACCAAGAACGGATTCAATAGTCATTTACCGAGGGGGATAAAGGATGGCTTCAAAGTTTTGTAACATTTAAACTATAAAAAACACTTTCTCTTGGCGTATAAATTTCTGCCAATTTCACCCAAAAGCTAACATTGATACAAAGGTAAATGCCCTAATGTTCTTTCTTATTCTTGTGATTAGCTCAGCAACACATGTTTATGATATGAGAGAGTTGATTCCTACTTATTGACTTTTTTAGTATTTCTAAAAGGTACAACGTTTGAATTTGTAAACACAGGTTCTAGATGCGTTTATTTTCTTAAATATTTTTTGCTGCCATTCTGAAAAATATAGATTTTATGTATTCAAAACCATTTTTGAGTCATGAATATAGGTAACTAATAATAAATAATACGGGTTCTTGACAAAGGATTTATTGTAATGAGAAAGAAATATGCACAATCAATAATGCAGATACATACACAATTAATAATTCATATTACCTATTTTAAATTTTAAGGTCAAAATTAATTTCAACAATATAATATAATCTTAAAAGGTTTACAGATGACTTTGAGCCTCAAGAAAACGTATTAAAAGAAAGGAATATAAAATATACTTACCCCATCTGCCATCATAAAGTGTACTCCTAGCTGATCCGTCTGATCCATCACAAAATGCATCAAGCTTTCTATATTTTTGGGATCAAAAACGTTTCCGTCCCCTTTCACACCTATCAAACAAAATTTTCAAATAAAAATCTGAAAACTATAAACAAATTACAAGGGTTATTTTTTAAAGTAAGATTCAATTTAGATTATTTCAGTAAATGAGTATTTGCTCAAATTCCTGACATGCCTTCCACAAAAACAGATGCCATTTGATGTCAGAGTAATACCTTTTACATGATATAATGTGAGGTAAAAATATGAAGATTACAGGACAGTTGTCGGTTATGAAATACGTTTTATGATTTGATTTTTGACAGCAAGGAATAAGTCAGTAGCAGACGTCTCGGCACTATGTGAATAGTGGGACCCCAAAGCACTGAATACGTAAAGGGGTGAGTTCGTTCAAGTATCAGCTAGAAAATATTTATGAACAAACCTCAATCGGAGTGACCTACTGCCATTATAGACGATTTGGTACGCGCAGTTCCAACTTCTTAACTTCATGTACTTAGCAATACATGATTTCCTCTTTGTCCTAGGAATTGCAACAAATTTTTATACAAAATCATTGCTGAAAACTTGCAGTTCAGAAAATTGTGCACACGAAAGGTTCCCAGGTTGCTTTCAGAGGAACACAAAAAAAATAATTAAAAAACACCGATACGATGAGGAAGTGAACAAACTTCTGGACCACATATTCATAGGGGACAAAAGGTAAGTATCCAGAATCGCACAACTTTAGTCAAAGTTAAAGCCAAGGCGAACAACACACAAGATCATGAAAAGTGAGTTTTGGGGTTGATTCTTGTTAGTCAATTCTATAGTTAGACAGATGCATACTGCACAACTTTGATAAAACTTCGGCACAATAATCAGGCCTGCGCGCCAACTGGAGTTTTGCATTACCTCATTCTACTGCTCAAACTGAAGACCTAGGGTCAAATGGAATAAAAACTGAAAACTGCCGTTGAATCCCAGGCTGGGTCTATGTTTATTCATTTGTAACTGATTTCGAATGTGTAGATACCCTCCTATTGACCCCCACTTCTACCTGCTTATAGTCCAGAAGTCAACACAGTTAGTGTTTGATATTGTAAATGTACTTCCGTTTGTCGTGAAGTGTAGTTTTTGTTTTTACGGTTACCTGACGTCAGGAAGTTTCTTTTCTTATTTAGTTGCGTTGATTGAAGCCCTTTAGTAGCAATGGTAGCCATGCAGATTTTTTTAAAACAAGGTCCAAAAAACGTATTAAATTTAAGCCTGTGTTCACTTGAACGTTTCTGAAGCATTAGATCGGTTTTATTCAGAAAATATCGCGTCTAGGCAACAGAACTGCCTATTTGATATCGACGCTGTGTCACGATACCAGCTTAAGGATCGGGATTCAGATTTCGATTAGTATGATTGTTGACAGTTAGGCTAGACCTTACAGACCTTTACAATGTTTAACTTACTTATTCCTCACCTGCAGGGTGTCCACAGAAAATCTGTTTTAATTTTCCCTGACTTTCCATGACCTGCTTAGCAAAATTTCCCTGACTCACTAAAATGCACAGTATGTTAATTTTTTAAGCATTATGTTTTACAAAGAAGAAAAAGAAATCCCAGCCTCTACCTTCCCCGTAGCTGGCCCAATTCACTCTCCACTTTCTTTTTTTTATATTTATTTGTTGAAAAATACAAATACATTGGATAACATTTTCGTATTGCCTACAGGAAACACTTAGGTGATGTAAAAATGAGAGTATTTTCACAAAACTAGTAGCATGACATGAAACAGATACAAAAATGAGAATTTATTTTTAGCAATGGAATTCCATTTAATTACAAGAAATTAACTCATATTTATAGTAGGGCTATGAATTAAAATTACATTTATAAACTAGTGGACCCGGCAATGCTTCGCTATTGCTTTATTTAATTTTAAGGGTAGTTATCAAATTTCATTCTTTTGACTTAAGTTATTGAATTGCAAATGGTGTTTATGTCAACAATTTATATAAACAATATTTTAACAGCATATATGTAAGTAAATAGATATGTAACAACCGATGTTTGGATTGAATTATAATACAGTAAGCATTTTTCGTTGATTTTTGTTTGTGTTGTTTGGCAATCTAACCTAAAAAAGCTGTTTTGGTTTTTGAAGAATAATAACCCGATTATAAATTAGAGAAATTGGTTGCAAATAAAAGTGTTTTGGTTCATTGTAGGCCTAACCTAAAATTATGTTCAGTTTTTGATCCATAACAGTTGTTTTATTTATAATAATATGTAATAACCGATGTTTAAATTGAATTATAATATAGTAGGCCTAAGCATCTTTTATTGATTTTTGTTTGCGTTTGCTTTTAATTTGTCAATCTAATCTAAAAAGCTATTGGTTTTGAAGAATAATAAACTGATTATAAATTTGCTAAAGTTGCTATGGTAATGAATGTAAACAAACATGTGTTACTAAGCATTTTATACGAACAGCTGTTTTTGAGCGCTATGGTCTTGAGTCCATACAAAAGAGGCTGTTTAGTTTTTCCAAATTTGAAACTTTTTCGGGAAACTTTTCAAATATTTCTTTATATAAAAACCTAGTTCGGACTATTACGAACATTTTAAAACAAAAAATTGCCAAATTGGTCCAGCAGTTCTCAATTGATGCGATTTCAAAGAAACAGCAATTCATTTTTATTATATAGATAAAAGTATTCAAAATGTAAGAAAAATTTGTCATTAGAGGACTTAATAAAATAATATACAGTATAACAAGGTAAAATAGATTAATTAATAGAACAATTAACTTAATAGTAACAAATAATTATAATAATATTAAAATATAGCTTTAACAATAACTTTCAAATTTGAAAATAAACCAGCCAGGCAAGATGAGAATGAAAAAGAAAACCATAAAGATAAAGAGATATGGGACTATAGGCTTCTGACTTTGGAACCTTCTCAACATCTGACAATATGCTTCTGAAAGCACTTAGTTTTGTCTTAAAAAATCTCATAGTTTCTCTAAGGTATGGAGGTTTTTGTTATCTTTTTTGTTGTATTACAAATTTATTGACATGATCACATATTTTGAAAGTTTTATCTATACAGCGAACATTTTCCAGCCATCTTACTGCTGGAGAACAAGCATGTTTGTTTCTCATTGCGAGGATCGAGTCATCACAATTTCTTCTATGTGTCCTTCTCTTCTGTATCTTACATAATTGCAATACTTCTGAAAGCTCATTGTTTTATAAAACGTGCAAAGTTTATGAATGGAAGTTTAGCCAGCGTTTTTGTGAACTTTTGATTTCCAAAATATTCAAACAGACGAACGACACCACAACTCGCCTAGTAAAAGTTGTAAGAATATCGCAAAATCTGTAAATATTCTTAGTAAGTGGATTTTTGCAGAACACAAAGAGAAGAACAAACAGGGAGTGAACTTAAAAGGGAAAGAGGTGCTGGTTGTAATGTCTGAGTATTTTGCTCGTCGAGCTGACAATCTTTGAAAAGTCCGTAGAGAGATGTGAAAAAGTTCCCAACCAATTGGCACTCGAGTTTTATCATAAAACTGAGATTAACATTCTATCCATCCATTAAGACTTGTAAAATGTTTCTTAAAGGTAAGGAGAGCCCTTTGCACTCATATTTTTTACAAGAGTTGGTCCCATAGCATGAGAAACAATTGCTTGTTTCCCTTTATTGTTTAGTTTAAAAGATTTCAGACACACTTTACAATAAGCTGGATTCGCATCACTAGCAACCAAGTCCAACCAACCACTAAATTCTGGAAACACTTTATTGTCCAGCCAAAGTTTATTAAACAAACATTTCTTGTTAGCTATAGTAATGAGTTTAAGTTAGCAACCTAAATAAAACGGAAAATACAAAAATAATTAGCTAAATTAGTTTAAAAAAGGACCCAGGGCACAACAAAAACTATATAATTGTTGTGCACTTCTTGTGAAAAATATCTGGAAAAACTGCTACAATAGTCTGAGTTACAGCAGATTAGAGCATTGAAAATTTCCCTCAAATTCACCACTGGGGAAGATTTATCTAACTTGGGTTACTGCAAACTAGAGTAGAACGTTACCCATAAGTCTGCCATAGGGTAAGATTTTCCTGGCTTTTAAGATTTTTTGTCTCTTTACCTGACCATCTTTTTATTCCCTGACTCTCCCTGACTTTCCAGAATGTGGACACTCTGCACTGTATAAAAGAATATTGCAATGAAATAGAAAAAAGTAGAGAAACAAAAAGATGGAAATATTGAAATAGCAAAGAATTAAAATAAAATAACTAGTCTACTTGCCATAAAAGGGTTCAAAACTTTCTACAGGTCCTGAATAAAAGTCGGATAATTTGAAATCATTTTCACTTCGGAGAGTGAATCCAAAACCTTTGGCTCGCCATTTCTTCCTCCATAAGACGTACTCGGAAAACCCACCGGGACCAGCGCAGACATCGGCAAAGTACAGAAGTTCGTCTTCTCCAACTTGTGGCGACTACACAGGTCAGAAAGAGTGTTTTACAATCTAGAAACACTAAATTAAATTCTCTTCAAAAAAATAATGCAGACAAAATAAAATACCCCACACCCCCATCCAATTTATACTGCATTTCACCTACAGATATGGTAATGTATATATTATTTTAAATTCAGCTGTTGGCCCTGAAGCATTAAGTTTGACCTATAGAACCGGAAATCTTGGATACGAGTTCCCAGATCAGCCTGTAACTTTCTCTATTTTCAAACTTAAAATCGTACTAGCCCCTCGTAAACAACAATCTAGTTAGTCAGTAAATCAGCACTCGAATTTATTTATATGTTATACGAAAATGTACGTATGTTTCCAAATTTAAACGAATGGGTATCTTCTTTAAATGAATAAATTCATTATTGTTAAAAGGTTGTATTTATTGTCCCTTTATAACCTCAAAGCAAATCTTATTATACAAAGCAAACATATTATAGCCTACCTTAATTGTATAACTCATATTTAACAAAAATTAACTTCAGAAGAATTACTTATAGATGAATTGTAATTGTTAACATAACCCCAAAGTACAATCTACGCTAGGTTTTGTACAGATGATGGGTGAAATCAGCTGTTATATTATATGTGCGTTTGCTCTTCTTCTGTTTTTAGAAAATACCTTGTTTCTTTACAATCAGCTGATTGAAGAACTGTAAAATAGAATCATTGTAAAGGTTTGGAAATGTTGATTTTTTTAATTTAAGAAATTAAGATGACGTAACAGTAAATAAAACCTGTTAATATAGAAAAGTTTTGCTTTTATTTGGTATAAACTGAATGTAAATTGGTACAGTGAAAGTCTCAGACAAACTGTCCTAAAGATTGAAAAAGTTTACTTTTTCCTCCTTGTTAAATCTCCATAAGAAAAGTTTATTTTTAATTTTTGACTCATATAACGTAAATATTTTCAAAATACAAATAAAACCTGCTAGTATTGGACTCAAAACCTTTGTTTTGGCATAACCCGCATGTAAATCGGTTCAGTGAAAGTCTCAGACAAACTGTCCAAAGGATTGAAAATGTTGACTTTTTCTCTCATGTTAAACCTCCATAAGAAAAGTCTATTTCTCATTTTTGACACATTTAATGTAAATATTTTCAAAATTCAAATAAACCCTGATAATATAGGACCGAAAATCTTTGTTTTGGTAAAACCCGCACGCAAATCGGTCCAGTAGAAGTCTCAGACGAACTGTCCAAATGTGTTTTCCTTACGGCTTTAAATATATAGATTACATGTTGCAACGACCTACCCAACCCAAGTTCCCGTAGGTCTTGCAACTACCTTCTTGCCCCACGTTCGGAAACCACTTGCAATGATATGCGTGCCCCACGTTCGGACGACACTTGTAACGACCTACCCAACCCTTCTTCCCAAACTTACTTCAATTTACTTTTTTTTTCACCAGCCTAGCTCAATCTGATGGAAGCTGAGTTGAATATGCCTTTACAAGGATAATTACTGTGCCTATTGTTCGGCCTACAGTAATAACTCTTAAGACCTGTGCTAAGGAATTTAAATTAATTTTTGTTGTGATGTAGAGACTACCCTCTTCTCGGAAGCCGTGCCTTTCGGAGAACCGTTACCTTTCCTATATTGTATTCACTTTTTCTTAAAGTTAACATATATGAAATTACTTTGGGACAGTTCAGGAATATTCGACAAATAAAAGATGTTTTAGTTAACATAAATTTAAATTTACTATTCTTTTTAGTATTAAAATCTAAACATATACATATATCCTGAACATAAATATTTCTTGTGAATTTATTATCAATAAGTAGTCTATTCCTTAGCTTAATAGAATTTTTACTATTTTTTATATTTAAATTCAATTTGATTTACGTGATAAATTTTGTAAGAGATAGATTGGTCTGAAGCGAATTTAAAATATTTAAAGGTTTCAAGTTCCCCCAAGTTTAATTATTTTTATCTGTCAATGCTGAAATTTGTGTTTCTCCATATTATAAGTGACAGCGACACTATCTTGCGTATGCGTCGTTTGGCGTTCCTCTAGGATTTCTGGAAGCGAAGACGTCCTGGTCCAGGATATCGTCTGGATTCCTCCTATGGATTGTCCTTGTTGGTGACACCGTCCTAGCCACGGATATCACAGTATGTGGTGAAGTATAACAACAACAACCATTAACTTTGCTACAGAGAAAACTTTAAAAAATTTCTAAGACTTTAATAAAAATTATTTAATTTGATATAACGAGAAGCGGGGTTACTTTCCCGGAGTTTCTTCTAAGACTAACTAAGTGAAGCTAGACTTTCAACCCTCTCTCTTCTCGGGGTATCACAAGCCAGCCAGTTCGTCAAATTAATTTACCCTACTTTCCCTTTTGTTTTAGCCCTATGGCTTGGGCTATAGTAGGCGTAGAATTTTTATATTATTTTTATGGTGTTTCTGTTTATTTTCTTTATCGATTTATTATTTTATATCTTGAAATTGATTAATTTTTTCTGTTTTTTAATTATTAAATTTTTATTTTTAGTTGGCTCAATTGCATAGCCGACACTGATTGGTTCTTGGTTCTACCTTAAATTTCTAACAAGACAACTTTCTCCTTTTTTGCCTGTTTTCTTTGGTCTGTGACTTTGTAACCTGTTTTTCCCAAAACCTGTATCTCTGGATCAGGTGTTCAGATCTTCTTCTGGATGGCAGTATTGGGTTCTGTCTGTTTCTCTGACTTCGTACAAACTTGATTTGTAGTCGTGCTCGCTCGCGTTCGTTTTTTACGACGTTTCGCATTTTTTAACGTTCACACTTGGTCGATTTTCTGATTACTAAGTTTTTTAGTATTGTTCACTATTGATGTTTGTTCATTAAGCCTTTAGGCTCACTTTGCCGTTTTCTGCTTTTAAATCCGTTCGTTTTTGTAGAAGTTATGACCCTTTTGGTTTCCTCATTGTTTATAAAATTGTTTATCTCCCTTTTTTATCATTATTATTAGCCCTATCTATCTCTTAATGGTTTTCACAGAACATGGAAGAATTTTACTTCATTTATTAAACTTTGATTTTTTAATTTCTTTAAAAATTACAACATTAACTTTTTATTCATTTTTTAATCAGCCAATAACTTTTTATTTATAACTGTTTTCAAAAAACTTTATTAAACTTTTTTATTAAGTGCTTATTTCTTTTTAATACAGTGATTTGAAAACCACTTTTTTAATAATTTTAATTTCCCATTGTTCTTTGGGTTGCGTGTTCATTTTGGCTCGCTGTAGCCTACTTTCTCTTTTTAAGTTAACGGTACTTGCAAAAACTTGGTACTATCTTGTCTTAAGGACTAGAATATTTTTTGTGTAAAATTTAAAACAAATTGTAATTTTGAGCGGTGAAGCCCTCTTTAATCCGTCTCAATGTGAACAAATTCAACAGAATTGTAGGTCATTATGCAAGGTAAATGGGGATTAATTAGTACAAGTGGGGACCAATACTGTACAAATTACTTCATTTACATTTAAGGGGTTAAAATGGGAGAACTAAAATAAAACAGTACACCTTTATTTCCTATGAGAACAGAGAGCTGAAATTTTGCACATTTATTTCTTATACGATACATACAACAGATTATTTTGATTCTTTGCGTTTTGATTATCTGCGGAATGAAAACGCGGATACCAATCCCTAAAACAATAGTCATTATTTCACTTCACTTGAATCTAGAGAGCTGAAATTTTGCACATTTATTTCATAAACGAAATTGGGGATTTACATGAAAGGAAAACCATCTGCGTTTCGATTAATAGAGTCTCGGTAAAATGAGTTAATTACCCTTAAAAATAAATAATAATTCCTACATGCTATGACGCTAGAGACCTGAAACTTGGCACTTATAAAAAAGTCAAATCCACTGACTCACTGATCACAATTTCTCAAAAACTACTAAACGTATCGGAACAAAATTTAATATGTAGCTTCCTCTAGGGTCATAGGTGCTCACTAAGAAAGGTTTTCAAAAAATTCAAAATTTTAGGGGGGTTTGGGGGGGTCAAAGTTACTAAATCACAATTTCTCTAAAACTACTGAACGGATTGGAATGAAATTTGGTATGTAGCTTCCTCTAGGGCCATAGGTGGTCTATAAGAAAGGTTTTCAAAAAATTCAAAATTTTAGAGGGGGTTTGGGGGGGTCAAAGTTACTAAATCACGATTTCTACAAAACCACCAAACGGATTGGAATGAAATTTGGTATGTAGCTTCCTCTAGGGCCCTAGGTGTTCGCTAAGAAAGGGTTTTAAAAAATTTGAAATTTTTAGGGGAGGTTTGGGGGTCAAAGTTACAAAAAATCCCCATAAGAAATACATAGTGTAATATATTTATTGATATAATATATTTTTTGTTAATATACATTTAACTTTGATTTGTCTATCCGTGCAAAGCCGGATAGGGCCAGCTAGTAAGTTATATATAAGAACTTAAGTTATATATAGGAAAGAAAAAAACAATTACATTTAGATTAATAATTTTCATGAGCAATATTTAAGTAAAATGGACCGATAGAATAAAATGCACCTCAAAACCTGATTTTTAATTTTTGCTTTCGTTCTGGAGTAATGTGTAATGAACATAGATATGTATATATACAGCAAAGTCCCACTATTTCGAACTAATTGGGACCGAACGCTGTTCGGTTTAACGGGAATTCGGAATAGGCGGATTTCATGAATAATTTCAACGTATTGACTTGTTAATGCGTAAATTAAGTGCGTGGGACATCTGCTAGTGTCAGTTCTATACAACGTTGATCGGCTCGGAGGATAGCGATATACGTTTACACCATTCGTTTTCTTCTAAAAAGGGAGGGGAAGGGATAGGTTGTTCAAACAGTCCGTTTTGTCATCCCGCAGTCTGTCCGTAAGTACCGCATCGTCTTGAAAAAAGATTGAAAAAAAATAAAATTCCTTCACGATTACGAAAACGGAGGAGAAAAACGGATGAACTCATTCGGCAGGTGGCAACACCACTACTAAGG
>JAGFPH010003481.1:97946-132505 GCA_018207615.1 Philaenus spumarius
TCCTTCTTTCTGACGGACCCGGTATCCGCGTCACCCGATGCTTGTTGAGGTAGCTTCCTTCCCTCAAAACGGATGGAAAACTTGAAGGAAACAAAACCAGACAATTCCAACAGGCCCATTGGAATTGATGTGTTGTCAATGTCCATTAACCAAAAAGCAACGCAACGGAAGGGGAAAACGGATGGTGTAAACCTAGATCGAACAAGACGCTTCATCAACACCAAACAATGTTATGTTCATGCGGCGATGGCGGAACATTGCATCCTCAAGTCGATTCTGTCCTCTTTGTCAAAAAATATCATTGACTTTACTTCTTAAGTGAGTGTAAACTAGTTTAAAAGTGATTCTACAGAATTGTATAAATGGAGCCGACATGTACTGTAAGCAACTAGCTTTCATTCCAATTTGGTTTCAGGCGTTTTCATCAAGCTTTTGCTATAAGTTTGTCTCTATTTAACTTCTTTGTGTAACAATAAATGAAGGTTTTCACCGAATGTCTTTTTAATATCTCCTATTTCTACTTTTTCTGAAACTCTGTTTGGAATAGGCGGATTTTTAGGATAGCGGGGCTCTACTGTATATGATATATTATGTTATGTTATACAATTTTAAGCTGTGATTTTATTAGTATTAAAATTTTAAATGCGTTATTTTTAATATTAATTATTTTTTTAAGTTTATACTGAATTTATATACTTCAAAAAATATATATATATATCACTGTTTCACAAACAAACACACAAGTGGTCGAGTAAGGATTCGGTTTTTTACTCTTACATTTCTCAATGTTAAAATTCTTAGAAATTACTACATTCTTGCTAGTAAGAACAGCCTATATGAAATAATTTAACTTATTGTTTTGTTTTCTACACTAACAATAATTGCATGTGCCGTTACCGTGGAGTTTATAATTAAATTTATTTGATTTTTTTTTTTAAATAACTTAAATTTCTCTTCTTTCTCCCCCCAAAAGTTAAATTATAATTAATTAAATTTTGTAGCTGCAGTAAACTGATACTCGCTAAAAAAGATGATGAAAGAAGATTTATTAAAACTGAATTGGGACAACCCCCCCGCTGTTATGATGAATAGCATTCTACCTCCTCTAGTAACACTAGAAAAATGTGAAGAAATGTTAGTGAAAAAGAGGAACAGTAAAATCATTAAGGAAATAGAACTAGAAGAAACTTGGAAATCCACACAAGATGACATTAAAGATTTTAAACACTACATACATAAATCATTGAAAGAGGTTTTGGAATATAAATTAAACGCGCAAAACAAATATCAATATATCGATCAAGATTGTAAAATGCAGGCAGAACTAAAATCAAAGATAGACGAACACAAAATCGAATTATTCCATTTAACCCAAGTCAGTGATAAAATGTCTAAGAAGGTCCATCAGTACGAAAAATTTATCGATTTTCTTAACAGCATTGTCGATGAGTTTGCGGAATTCAACAGCCCCGACGACATACTCAACCGTTTCTATTTACTGGAAGAAGTCCGTACCCGACTTTCAGTTCAAACTGTTGAAGTGTTGCAGTATCAAGAATACATTCAAAATGAAATGTTAAAATACACTAGCGAAAAATCCGAAGAGATGGTACAGCTTCGCAACAGATTGATACTGCTCGAAAACAAACGGAACCGAGTCGAGCATGATTTACTCAAATGGCAACTCATTGGTAAAAACGTGAAAAAGTTTATTCTTAAATATAAACAATCGGAGCACAATCTTCATCATGGAATAATGGCATTGTATTTGAACTGTTGTAGGGTGACTTTCAGTGATGTACGTATAGCTACAAACACCAACGAACAAGTTACGGTTATACAAAACACTATAAGATATCTTCAAGAGGTACTTAAAAATGCGCAAGAACTTAATAAAGCTAATTTAATGTTACAGCGTAAAAAAGATGGTTTGGATGATGAAAAACCTACAAAAATTAAAATTATAAAAGAAAATAAAGGTTATAGAAAAAAAAAAGTTAAAGGAAACACGAAAAAAGTAAAATTTTATAATGCTTAATTAAACTAGTTTATTGGATAAATGTAACATCTAGATTAAAAACTGTATACGGCAAACTTTGCTGCAGAGTTATTTAGTAGATCTAGAAAAAATTAAACAGATTCTGATTCTATAAAAGTCTATATTATTTATGTATCGCTCAACCGCTAACATCTCTATCGAGACGCTAACATCTCGATTGAGACGCAAAAAGCAAGAGCTTTGAAATTCGATTACGAAAGCATTGATTTTTACTTAAAGTTATGTTTGTCATTGCAAAGAGGAAGAATTTTTGCATCCATAGAGTAGAAAATATTTACTCAAATTTTTTTCTTAAGCGTTAATTTGTCACTCCTGAAAAACACTTCTCAGCTGACATGAGACGAAGTAGTGATATTAGATATTCCCTATTCTAATTATTTATTAGAATTGGAGGATAATGAAGGAAGTGATGTTATTGTAGGAGAAGAAAGCAAGGATGATTGTGATAATTTTTCTGATTTTTCATCGGTCAGCGGTGAACTGTAACAGCCTAGTGATGTAGAAAGTGACGGTGATGATAATGTGAATTTTAATTCTTTTGTGTTTTTTTAGTGAGACAGTATATATATATTTTTTTTAGGATTTAAATTTTCTATAAATTGTATATAATGTATGTTTCATCGAACATTTGTTTTATATGTGTGTGAGAGTGGTAAATCAACTACTTTTTTTTTAGATTTTTGTGTGTTGATTTTTCAAAGGACGACTTTAAACCACTTAATTGGGGAGTTTTATTTTCTCCATAATTTTCTGAACAAAATGAAGTATAATACTATATATTGAATTACAAAAACAATATTTTATGTGAATTTTTTTAAATGACTCAGCATGTTAGGTAAATATTGCTTAGCATTTGAAGGTCTAGCGGGGTCTAGCCATTATTATAAATATAATAAACGGTATCAGTTAACTGACACAAACTTTCTCCCAACTTACTGTAGTCAAAATAATATTGTTTTTAATCATTTTATTTACTACTTTTTAGAACAAAACAAAAAAATAATATTCTACCTACGTCAATCGTATAAAAAAATTATTGTCCCAGGCGGGATTCGATCTCGCGACCTTTGAATTACTGGCCGTGCTCGCTACCGTGGTGCTACCCTGTGCGGCCGATGCCGCGATGCTAGATTGACAACACAAACTTGTTTATTTTTAAACATTTCCCCATAATTATAAAATGCCGAAGTTTTGATAAAAGCGGGTGGTGTCATTTTGTTTGGCATCTTAAGCACTATAAATACTGAAAATTTGATCAAAATCGTTTGAGAAATTTGCATTTTTGTTGTTTTTTACGGGTTTTTAGGGGTAAATTACCCTTAAAAATTAAAAATTCCAAAAAATGAAAAAAACGCCTGGAGATATTAGGGTTTAGTACCTACATACCAAATTCAATGAAAATCGGACCAATAGTGTCCTCTCTGGTCGTGTATACATACAGGCAGACACCACTCTAAAAACACTTTTTTGGGTTCAGGGAGCACCAAAACAAAAAATTCCACTAAAAATATTTTTGGGTTCAGGAAGCACCAACACAGATAATTGCACTAAACAATTTTTTGGGGTTCTGGGAGCACCAAAACAGATAATTCAACTGAAAATTCAAATTCGAACATTTTTACGAAAGCAATACTTTCTCCATATACTACGTATAGGGTGGAGAAAGTAAAAATGAATATGTTGCATATGTAGTGTAAATGGTTATTAATCAATAGTCAACAGTTAAAGTACACATCTATGAGATACATTATATTTGTAATACCTTTCATAAACTTAGTAGCAATAGCAAATTGAAAGAACGTTAACTTGTTATTAATTACCTTATCCCCATAAACTTATATTCCTTTCAATGATGTAAAAAATGATATTTCTCACTCTCAAATTGAGATTAAAATTTTGGTTAGTTCTTGTTCCAATAACCTATTCTCGATAAATTGTATTTAATAAATTCTCGTTTCTCGCTTGTTCTTGAACCTCAGCTCTCGCCTTTTTCTCGATAATTTGTATTAAACAACATTCCGTTCTTGTCTCGAATTCAAAAAGTCAATCTCACGCACCTCTGAAGATAATCTTTAGCCGCCCTTCCTTACAAATTTTACAAATTCAAGTTTATTTATTCTCAGTTTTAAAACAGCACATTATACAACTAATTACTAAGGTTTTTTAAAGACACGGGCTGTTTGTCTTTTTTTCTGGTTTTTGCAGTTAGCTGATTTTACAATGGTGAGTTAGTATACTATATTGTTAAATAAGTTTTAAATCTATTTCCAAAGGCCTAATATTTTTAAGTGTAGTAATTAGTATAAACTAACATTTCACCTTGACTCTTCCATGGCAGTGCTATGTGGTAACAAATAAAATTTTATACAACAAATAGAAGCAATAAAATCAAAACATATTGCTAAACTAGTTTGTTTTAAGGAAAGGTTTTCAAAAACAAAGTCGTAGAAGTTACTTATTTTAAGCACCATTAAAAATACCCCATCCAGGCCACCCTAACTCTTTAACAAAGAGGTCAATCAACAAGCAACAGGTTATGTGTTTCTCATAGGGAAGTGCGGGGATATTACATGTCTTTCTGTTGCGTTTTAAACTGTAGGATTTAACATGTATTTTGAAAATCAAATCATTACCATATGAAACTAAATGTTTGTTTATATTTTTTCCCTCAAATTCTCCCGCTTCTAAAAAACTGGCGCTCTGGGCAAATGCCCAGTCCCCCCATTTGTAAATCGGGGCCTGCACAGCTGTGTTCTGTATTTCTAAATTACAATATTCTAACAGTAGCAAATTATTTCCAATACTTACATTGTTCTGATAGACAGGTTCAGTGAACATAAAATCAAATACTTTGTCCATGTTGGCCATCTTCATGGCCGCTCTGTTTTGGAAAATACCTTTGCCGATTGTTTCAAACGGATTGCTCCGTGTTCTTGCCCTGCGTAATTCTTCTCCGTCCAGACTGTCGAAAACACTCTGAAAAAGCAAAATTTCAACATTTAGCTTTGTGCGGACATTATTTATAACATATTTAGAAAATCTTGTGTGCCATTACGGCTCTTTCAGTATTTTTAGACCTTTATTCAACAATTCTTAACTCTTTTAGTACCAACAATTTTGGCGATTTATTGCTCGAAAATACCATGCGTATTTCAGTGCAATTACACAAAATTAGTTAAACAACTGTATTTTTTTTTTTTTGTATTTATAAAGTTAGAAAGATGATTTTTGCAGTAAAATGTTAGTAAAAATGTGTACTAAATTATTAAATATAAAATGAGTACAAAGGCAATAAAAAATAATTAGAATTTATGATAAAAGTAAACCCTTACCATAAATTTGACTCTAGCTCCATATTCGACACTCCATAAGAAGGGTAAGAAAAAATAATTTTACTGCGGGACACCACTTCATTTTGTTTCAAATAATGTTGTTCATTCACACACCAATTTTTATTCTTTTTGGGTGATAAACTGCACAGACATTTTTAATAATGTCAGAATCAGTATTATCACTAAGACTACTACTACTTATAGCACCATCACTAATATATTCATCATAAATCACATTTCTAATTGTATTTTCACTCAAAGGCGATCTGGAACGATTAATTTTCAATCAAAACACTAAAACTTAACCTTAAAATGAACACAACATTCGATAACTTGGATAAACAAAACACAGACGATAGTAAGCTATCAGCTGTCATACCTGAGCCATCATAATCTTTGTCGTTCTCACTATTCACAGATCATAGATTCTATACCAGAAAGAATATTGTCTGTGAATAGAGTATAAGAGCATAGTGTGGATCTTTATTTAATCTTATGGAAGCAAGAAACAAAATTATAGACACATTGGCAAGGCTACAAATGTCGATATAGTAAACGTCCGATTGATCGGTCGTTGGTATTTATCGCGTATGTACCGACGTCCGATTGATCAGACGTTAATACAAGTCATAACAAGGAACAGATGTGTTACTTGTTATATCAATAAAGTAAAAAAAAACTTTCTTTGAAATGTACATTTCGTAAGTTTTCCACCTTATTCTCGCCCTAAAGAAATCGTTGATTACCATCCTCTTTCCTCTCATTCTTTTTCCCTACAGACGTTGAAATTTTCAGCACATCACGAGCAGCTAAAGAAATTACACCCTTTCTCGCATGACTGTTTTCACTGATGTTTCACCAACACCAGTAGCTTTTGACGCTTCTTTGGCGAATTTGAATTTCGGACTGTTTTCGACTTTACTTAAATTAATTGTTCAGAAACGTATACAATTTCACGAGCTTGTATTCGAATCGAGCTGCCGGTTAACGATTTACGGCAACCATAAATCAGCCATGGAGAATTCTTAACAGAAGCACAACAATACTTGAATTGGGCGTGCAATATTGGGAGGGTGTGGTTACAACAACCTCTATGGACATGGTTACTTTGGGAAACCTCTAGCAAGTACGGTTCTTGGGCGGTAAACAAAACTGTCGCCTTCGTAAACATTTCCACACATCATCTTTGATTGCAAGAAGGCTCTTTGGAACCAAGCAACCAGGGGAAAGAAGGCACAAACAAGATTATCTTGAGGTATGGTTTGCCCTTTGTTCAATTACCAAAGGTTCCATATCTAATCTGTTCCAGTTTCTCACACTCGTAAATTAGGTGTTCTGCGGTTTCCTCCTGCAGGACACATTTCCTGCATTTAGGATTTCCATTAAAAATTCCCATGTTCTTCATGTGTTTCCTAAGGTGGCCATGTCCTGCGATTAGAGCGACCGCCTCCTTTACCTTTTACTTACTTAACAACAGAATGTCGGATGCAATTTCTCTTGATACACCAAGAAGTGAGAGCTTGCTCATCCTCAATCCAGGGATGCTCCTCCACCTCCTTCCATGTTCCAGTCTTGCCCAATCGGCAACCACTTGATTAACTGTCGTCTTGGGTATGCCGCAGAAAGGTTGAGGTCCTGTGAATTCAGAAGCTGATGCCTTGTTTGCCAACTTGTCTGCACATTCGTTTCCATCTATTCCAACATGTCCTGGTACCCGACAGAGTGTAACCTAGTTGAGACCCGCAAGCTGTTTCATGGATTCAACACATTACCAGACTAGTTTGGACCTGAACTCATTTGAGCTCAGGGCTTTAAAAGCTGCCTAACTATCTGTGTAAATGCAAATTTCTCTGTTCATATGACCACAAACCAGGTTAATGGGTTGGTAATTAATTGACAAGAAAAATTATTTTCATAGAACTAATTTTTTGAAAATTAGGGATAAAGGTGTCCATAGCCTCCCCACCACTGTGATCCAAGAGGATCTATTGTGGCATGATTTTCCCTTTAGTGGTCATCTCAAATCCTTCCCAGGCCACTCAGAATACTAAGGAGGGACTTTGTATCAACACCACGGAACTCTTCCAGACTAACAACAGCACTTCCAGTATCCTAAATCCCCTGCATGTGAGAGCCTAGCACTCGCACGGCAGGTGTTGAGCCCAAGGTAGGCATCAAAGTCCTCTGAAACCAGCCTAATTTTTTTAGGTGGTATTTGGCCGGGCAGTGACCAATGAGAATACCGCCTAAGGTTGTTTTGTCCATTAATAGAAGCTTTTGACTTAGGGAAGTAAACAAACAGTTTTGGCTTCCTAAACCCAGGAGCATTGTTCCAGTATGAGCAAAAACTTGTCGCCGTCCAGATTTCAACATTTCTTAGGTGGGCCTTGGGTCTCCCACTGACAGGATCTGGGCCAATGAAGGGCTTTTTGGCCCCAACTCTAGCAAGGCAATCAGCCACCTTATTACTCTTGATGTAAATATGGCATATGACCTGGAACCCATTTGAGAGTAACTTTGTTAACTCTAGCCATTTCATTCATTACTTTGACGCAGTCCTAAATTAGCCTTGATTCAAAGGTGAATGATTCTAGACTGGCTATCAGAAAGGATATCAATTCTAGATGCCTGAATTCCTCTTTTAATGATTTCACAGGCGCAAAGTTCAATAACAACCTCCGACTGAAAAATTGTTGGAAAAGAGCACATATCTACACCTACGACCACAGACTCCTGCTAAAACTCTGCTGTTCATTTTTTAACTAGAACTAATCAATCACAGAGCTGTTTAATTTATAACATTTATTTACTAACCTTACTCTGAAGTACATTGCGCAACAAATCAGGATCACAGAAATCCGTGTAGCTTTCCATCTCTAAATTTTTTGGACCTCTCGTCAGCCAACTTTCTAACGTGTCTTGAGGTATTTCGTCCAGTGCAGAACCGTCCAACCACGTAACATCTTCTTCAACTTTTACAACCTAAGTTAGAAACAAAACAATAAGTGTTTAGCACTTAAGATTTCCTTAAACTTTAATAAAGTTCAAATCTAAGTTGAATGATAATTTGATCTCCAGTTTTCCTAGATTAGGGCTTCCAAACGTTGCGTATTGAAGGAGTACCCTGTAATACTCTAAGCACAATTCAGAACTAGTAAAGGAATGTTTGTCAAATTTTTTCAAGTAAAACATAATGAATTATGAATAAAGTCATGATCATCAAAAAGCAATTTTAATAACGATAAATCTTTTCGGTTATAAAATATTGTATTTTATTTATTTTTCCACATAATTTAACTGTTTGACAACTTCCAGTATATATAGTAGTCGGCGCTTTCTGTGATTACAACGAGCCAAACCCATACCCATATTAGATTGATTACAGTAACCGGAAGCCTTTATTTAGGGTTTGTATAACTCTTTGATCACAAGGTTTAATAATCGATGTTGTGTAAGCTAGAAGGAATATGACATTAATTGTGTTCACTCTTTTCCACTACGATAGCTCTTACAATTTAAATTAGAATTTCCTTTCTGAACAGATTCGATAGCAACATAATTTTTTTTAATTGTACACACAATTTTTAACTGCTCTACCGTATTACGCTTTTAAATTTAAATCTTGACGTTTCTTTTGTGAATCCGACATGATATACAAAAGTAGTGTAGGCCTATTGCACGCACAAAAAACTTTGTTTCAATGAATGATTTAAATCCGTTATATATAGATGACTGCACTCACAATTGAAGTACACTTTAGTAAACAATGACAACTTTTTGATTTGACACAAACCTAAATTTCATTCGCACGTAAAACAATGATATAGCACTAACCTCAAACAGTTCAGAAACACAACTCAGAAATGAAATGATTGACATTTAACAAAAACTACTCTGTAGATAAAAAGCTTTCAGTACACTCAAAACTAAAAGTAAATTATTATTGAGTCGTACAGTGCCCTACTGCAAGTGTTTATCAAATAAATATTCTATTACTGGATTCATACTGTACAAATTGACTGCAGACCGTTTACCGCTCTTTCTGTAACGCATCATGTTGGTGCCAAGTTATTTTTTGACACTGTGACAGAAAAAAGTGATAACAGTTTAACTAAAGACCTGATAATAATAAACGATATCTTTTCTTTCTGCTGGGATATAAATGATCGGGAATTTAGATAAGTGATAACATTATCCGTGATAACAATAAGCAGCATCAACTGTACGGAGAGTAGTATTTTTGCTAAAAAGGCGACTTCCGATAATTATATCGGAAGTTCAGAAAAAATTTGTTAAAGTACATAATTTTTACATAAAACAGGAAAAAGAACCATATTAATCAAAAAGTATTCAATGTTGTCCAATTTATGAAAAGAAATAAGCAAAGAAAAACATTAAAATGAAGTAAACACAACACACGTACATAATTAACGACACGATTTGTTGCACTGCACAAACAAATTAAATTATATTTACAAAAACACAAAGTTTTTTCATTGAGGAGTACTTTGGTGAATATTATTTTCATAAATTTCATATTTACCCGATTGATTCGGGCAGAATGTTTGAGAATGCTCCACAGATGGTCCTGAACCATCGTAGGAATTCCTGATACAGAACATTTAAGAATGTCCTACAGTATTCTAAAAACCGGAAACGAACTATGAAGCCCGAGAAACAAAACTTGGCACGTATTACTCTTAAGTTATGCATAAGAGAGAAAAAACACTTGCATCTAAGTAGGAAAATATTGTTTGTAGAAAATATTTTAGGTGAAATGCTCCTCAAACAAACTGGCGGAAATCGTGGTTTTTGTGCTTTCTGGTGCACAGCTGATCATGTATGTAAGATTAAATGGAAAACATAGATTGACTTGGATGAAACTCACTAGAGATTTTCGGGCAGTGAACTCTGTACATTTAACCGATATTACTTTCATTCTTTTATTCATATCTGCAAGCGAAGCCACAAATAACCCTGCTAGTATACAAATAGCTTCTTTAGCAGGGACGTTAGTGTATAAACTTGTTATAACAAATAAGGATGCACCAGTTTCGACACGTGTGTCCTTTACTTTTTTCAATTACTAAACAATTAGTTCTACATTAACCCCTTAACCCTAGAACTGGAATCGTTAAAGCTAAAATTAAAAAGCCCGTTTGTAGCGTTTTGTAAGCTTATTTTTAAAAATTCGCCAAAAATAGTAAATGAACCCCAATCCAAAAGTGTTCAATAGCTTTTTTGTAAAAGAAACTTCAAAGAATTCAAATATTCCACTAAAAATTTGTTTCTTTTGAAATTGTAAAAATTATTAGCTTGGAAAGCAAAAAATGTTCAGAAACCGAAGGAAAAAAACAACTTTATGCCTACATAAAAAATAGTAAAACATTTTTTGTAATATTTTTCAAAATACACAAAAGTTTTATAATTTAGTTCTAAATAGAAATATGTACAAATATATTTCAATTTCACAATTTTTGTAGTTCAAAATAACACTTTCAACGTTTTTACTACATAACCTGTAAATCATGACTAATTTCAAAGTGATTAGGCCTATACATTTTTTACTTCAAACAATGTTTTTTTATACCAAAAATTTGAGAATGAAATGTATAATTGAATAGCATTCTACCCAGTTTCAAATAACTTTACATTTTGTAATCAAAAATATCAAATCGGCAATTTAACCTAAAACCTTATTTCTAGGCTATCTTATTTCTTCACTTACCGTTTTATTAGAACACCGTTATAAGCCTAATTTCACTCAAACACAATCTACAATTATTTATTTATAACTAAAACACAATATAACACTATTTTATAAACTGTAATAATCATAAAATAACACAAAACAAATGTCATAACTGACACTTAACACGAACTTGACTACGGGACATTTAGCATACTTTAGAAGTTCATTGGTACCAACCTATGAAATCTAAATGTATTGAATTGGACATAGATAAAAACTGTGAAGTTTTCTTTTTAAAACCATATATTGTACATTTTAGGGATATATCGAATAAGACTGTAAGAATCGATTCTAAACAGGCTTGTATATTGGCCAAATCTATGACCAATTACAAGCTTTCATCGTAAATCCTGTAGAACAGCTGTTTTCAAAGTAACATGTGATTTGAAGACACCATTTTAAAGAGAATCGTCTGCTGAATTCACTGCTGTTATGATCTTCTTCATAAATGACTTCTGTGAGGAGTTGCAGACCGTTGAAAATGAAACAAAGTTTTGACAGTAGGGGAGACTTGCACAGTACCGGACACTGCCCAGTACCGGACAGAGCGTGTTTCTTAAAGACGCCAATAGATGGCAGATAGATTAAATATTCCACACAAAGCCATTTATCACTTAAAGTTGTTGTACAGTTATTAGCCAGGTCGCGCCAGTGTTGTCTGAGTAATTAGCGAAAAAGGTGTTTTTGTCCAGTTGGGTGCTTCCCGACGTTAGATTTCAGCTTCTGTTCTGTGAGACTTGGTGAATAGAATGAGTTGAACTATTTTTTTTGTTAAATCCACTTTCATACTGAATAAGAAGCAGTAAGTGAATTTTAGTTTAAAACGTTAATTTACGGTTATTAATTTAAATACTTCCCCTCCTTCATTTGCTCAGTACCGGACAGACAACACTTTCCCAGTATCGGACACTAAAACTATTGTGTTAGCCCTCTTCAAAGCTGCGTACAATGAAGCCTGTCCTATATGGATGAACCAATCAATATATTGTGGGTTTGGTTAGAACAGCTTTTATGGTTATATGCAGGATGTAGCTTGCAATGTATGGTTTTTCAAGTACTGGGCTCTAACCGTTGAAGAGGACGTAAGGAGGTTTGGGCTACCTTGCTGCATCTCATTTCACTCAAGTCGATGAAGCTCTCACAAGATCCACAGTTTCCGTGACCACAAATCCTACTCCCGAGGACTGAAGAACCAGTAACAGTGACTGCAGAAGAGAATGTAACCCCAGATGGCTCAATGTTTGCACCAATTTCTTCATGTTCAACACCAGCCTCCCTGCCCTGCATGCGGTCAACTTTAATTGTTGCCTTAGTGAAAGCCACACAAACATCAACGGCTACTAGAAACACTTCTCGCTACTTTGGTGGACCTGGAGGCTTCATGTCTCATTCATTTCAAGTTATGGCCGATAGGATTTTTCCCATCACAGGTGACGATAGATAGAAAATCATTCAGAGGAAGAGGAAAAGTGAAAAAAGTGAGATTTTAAGTGGAAGTCCTTACAAAGATATGCTAGAGAAGAAAGTAAAGGAATCAGATGAAAAGATTAAAAAAGTAGCAATGAGAAAAGAAAAAAATTACAATGTTTTATATTAGCAAAGGGGGAACAACCAAACAACTTGAGTTGAGAGTGAAAATATTGGTCCTACGAAGAAAACTTCACTTTAAAACTAACGTCCTAAAGAAGGAAACCACAGAAATGAACTCCAACAATAAAAATAGTGTAATGAGTGCATAATTTGTAGAGACAACAGAAGAAGATTTTATACAGTGCACATCTTGCAAGCGGAGGGCAGAAATTGCTTGCATAGATGAAGAAAATCTCATTTATTACAATTGTGAAAATTGCTCATAACTTATTGTCATTAACATTACTGAGTTTTTTGTCATATGTTGTATTTCATTAGAATGACATATTAATTAATCAAATATACCATCACTTAGCAAAATAACAACTACTTATCTTAATAATAAATGATTTTTGAAAGTGTCCGGTACTGGGCATATGTTTTTGATAGTTGTCATTATTTGATACTTTTTCATTTGTTCATTTCATTCTTTTTACTATTGTTTTTTGTAAAAGTGTTAATTTTTAGTTAAAAATAAACCTTTGAACTTTTTATTGTTGCAATTTTATTTTGTTACAATACATATATAAAAAGTTATTGTCAAAAAAGCTAAGGTGTCCGGTACTGTGCAAGTCTCCCCTATACAAAGTTTTGACAATGACAAAGTTCATTGACGCGTGCATCACAGCTAGCTGATTTGCGTACTAAAATTTTGAAACGGTGATTACGTACGTATGCAAATATACGTTTTACAAAAAAGTTGTAAATACAAAAATTATAGTTTAATTCATTAGTACCTTTCCAACGGTAGGGTACCGGCTTTATTACGATTGGATGATTTTAAGTGGATTAAATTATCGATTATGCAAATTCTTGCTAAGGTTCGAGCGGGTTGTATTTGCGCTCGAGAGACTGCAGTCTGCCACTTTGAGGGTTAACGGTCATTAAATTTACTACTTTTTGATACCAAAATGATCTTTTTTTTGTTGCTCAAATTAAAATAAAAGTTTTTTATACTTTGTTTTTAATAATGAAAAATAATTTTTATGGTAAACAATTATGATTTATTCACTTTTTATGCTGAATCTTCTGGTAAGGTTAGGTTACGTTTTCGTTGTTTCTCAATAAACTACGTATCTTATTTTTCTAAAATATTTGGTCAGATTGCACTTATTTATATACTATTTACAAAGTTCTAAACTATCTACAAAGTTCTACACTATTTACGTTACATGTTTTGATTAAAGTATTTTAGGGTAGGCCTAAGTATATCACTGTCACTATCACTCAATACTCGAATAATAATAAATTGACAGCACTGTCGATTACATTTGACATATTAAAAACAAAAACTAAAACTAAAACTGTATTCTAAAACATTAGCGTACCTACATAACACAGCAGAAAGCTATCTTAAAAACAAGCACACTACACTCTATGTCAAAACACATCAGCTGGCTGTAAGCTGACATGGCCAATACAATTTTGTTGTTGGAAAAGATTTATAATGAATATTGTACTCACAGATGCTTAAAATATTAGTTAAATTTCCTGTCAATAGATAGCAGCTTTAGCCGACACTAAACGCATTAAAATAGACATCGATTGCTGCGTCGACAAAAACCGTAAAGGGGTTAAAAGTATCTGGCCTTAAATTACTCAGCGACTTATAATACAATTTGAAAGATATAAACTCTACAAACAACACTTATTTCAAGTAGTATATAAATCACTCTGAATTGATCATCAGGAATGAACTCACTTCTAGACTAGAATCCCATTTCAGATTAGCTGGTTCAAGTCCAGGCAGTGTTAGGCCCAAACCTCTTCTTCCTCGTTGACGAGAAAGCTCGACAGGGTTAACTCGTCCTTGAGATTTTCTACCCAAACCTTCACCTTCTTTGTAACCCATTTTTTCCTGAAAATAAATAATATTAATTACTGAAAAAAATAACAATTAATTATTAAGGCATACTCCAGAGGTAGAGTCTGTCCATTAATAGGCTTTTCTTCCAAAGATCTACTTAAATTAATTTCAACACTGTAATTATTGTCAAAAATTACATATTACATCTCAAATCTAAAATAGATTGACTCGTGAGTCGAGAGGTTTAAGCAATACGGGTGTGTAAGTGTTTTTTGTTTATTATGTAATTGTTTTGTAATTATGTGTAAGTGTTTGTGCAAATGATGAAGGAAAACCTGATAATACATTTGAAAATGGCTGAATAGATGAAACAGCCTTCGTTTAACAACAAAAACGGAATATTGAGGACGGTAAGTCCTATATCTAATAATTAGTATATCAATATTCGGAATGGCGATTAACAATAATTGTTATTAATAAATCATTTTGTAAACCCATTCAACAGCATCCTTATTGTTCACTTTATAAATTGACATCCAACATGAGGGCAAATTATGTTTTTGTTTCTGTAGGAGGGTGAAAGTTGAATGAAAGTTAAGATGATAATGGACAAAGGAATGAAATGTTAGTTTTTTAATAATAAATTATGAGTTTTACTTTATCGGCTTTTATTATATTTCTAAATCATCAGGAATTTTGTTTAAGAAAAGGTTAACTTAATTGAACTGTGGAAGGTGGGACCGTACCTAACTTGAAAATACAGAAACTATTAATTAAATGCAATATTAGCTGATAAATTTGTTCATTAGAGCACAAATAAGTTATTCTTGACTGTGGTTAAATAAGTCTAATGGAATTAATAATATTTGAAATTAGAAACTAAGTTATAATGGAAACTGTGTTTTCATTTTTCTCATAACAGTGTTTTCTGCTATTCAGGATTCACTGCAATATGCTATAAGTTTTGAAAAAAAGTGAGTTTTTCATAAACACAATAGGCTACTTTGGTATATTTTGTCCACTAAAACTATGACCTAATATCAGAAAACAATAATCCAGCTCTTGAACCAGGTCACAAGTAGATTTATCAAATGGGCGATTGATTAGGAAACAACTTGGACTAGGAGACTAGTTGGTGAAATAATGGAGATAGGTTAATTTACGGCATAGTTTAAATTGGAATGTGTAGTAAATTATTATATAAATTGGCAGCCATTTGGTGATTAGGTTCAGCTTATAAATTAATAACTTTGGGCAAATTATGTCTGAATTAGGACATCAAGTGAATCGAGTTAATTAATATAGTTGTAAAAACTACTTCTCTGAGTGCGGATGTCTGGTGAGGTACGAGAGTAGTCTCAGAAGTACCTGATCTGACTTTTAGATAGCAGCTGTTGCTTGAAAACAATTACTACGGTCGAATGTGCCAACCTTATAAAGTTTAAATACAAAGTTTGAAGAAGATACATTGTTTACTATTTGTTTAACAGATGTCAATAGTGAACGCTAACGGTGAATTTTGAAAAATTGCAAAATTAGTCATCTCTATTTGATCTCAGTTCAACCAGACTCTACTCTGGGGAGTCTGCTTCTTTGTTTACAACAATAAAATACTGAATGGCACAGTTTAAACAAGCCCGTACGAGCTGCCATACAAATATTGCAATGTTATACAAATTAGGTGACTACATCAGAAATTATGAAGAAAATCCACAAAATGGTATTGGATGATCATCAACTGAGAGCGCGCAAGCTAGCAGACATGGTAGGCATTTCAAAAGGTGCCGTAAATCGTAAACTGACGCAAAATTTGGATATGAGAAATCTGTGTGCAAGATGGGTGCCGCGTTTGCCTACAATGGAACAAAAACACCGTCGTGAAGATGTTTCAATCGAGCGTTTTTATACGTTTCGCAGCAATAAAGCCGAGTTTTTGCGTCGATTCACATCCATCGGCTGAAACATGGGTATATCACTTCACACCTGAGAGGAAGGAACAGTCAAAACAATGGACTGAAAGGGAAGAATAGGGTGCAAAGAAAGCGAAGACAGTTCTATCTGCTGAAAAAGTCATAGGGTCAGTTTTTTGGGATGCACGAGGGAAAATTTTTGTTGATTATTTTCAAAAAGGAAAAACTATCAACGGTTAGTACTATGCAAACTTATTACAGTGTTTAGTGCTATAATCAAGAAGAAACGGCCGCATTTGGCAAAAAATAAAGTGTTGTATCACCAACACAACGCACTAGTTGACATATCCGTTATCGCGGTGGCGAAATTAATCAATTGAAGTTCGAATTACTTTTCACACAATTTATTTGCCAGATTTCCACTCTTAAAAAAATGTCTCTGTGATTTGCCAACAATGAAAAGGTGAAGTCTGCTTTTGACGGCTATTTTGAGGAGCTTAAAGGTTCTCAATATAAACAGGATATCAAAGCTATTGAACATTACTGGGAAAAGTGTATTCATCTAAAAAGAGACTACGTTGAGAAATAAAGATATGTTTTCCCAAATTGTTGAAATTTTTGTTAGGTTGAGTAGGCCTATTTTGGGATTATTCTCGTAAATTAAAAATGATAAGATTTATTGGCTTTATAGGCCAATAGGTCACATTGGTGGGTAAACTAGTCATGTCAACCTCTACTTTACAGTAGAACCCCTCTTAACAGGTCTGGTCGGGACCGAGATCCTGGTCGGTGATCTGTTTGGCCGGTTGATCCAAGGTTCACGTAGTAAATAGATTTTTGTTCAAAAATAATCTACATATTTCATAAACAAAGACGTTATTGCAACTCATTTTATTGTATGTACAATATACATGAACAAACACCAACAATTTAAACATTTTAAACTTACATAAACTTTGAAAACTGAATTTACATGTATATTATACATGTACTGTATCATTGTTTAAAAAAAATCAGTTATTTTTTCTGATCTTTAACTTTTAAACATCTTTTGAAAACCAATTTTCTCCATTTTCGTACGTTCATTCCGTCTAATGCCGTTGAATCTTTTTGCTGCACAACATATTACTCAATATGTTACAATTATTACATATTTTGCTCCCACGAAATTCAGTAAAGGTTCCGACAAAGCAACAGACGAAGAATGAGAAACAAAGGATGCCGCTTTGTCAATTGCTTCTAAGAAAAAAATACAGTTACCGCGGAAGCAAGAGGGGAATCAAACTCACGCACTCCCTCCCCGGTTCTGCCTGCCACATCACTAACACATTATTGCACACCTAAAGTTGCAATCAATGTTTGACACTTTGGCCAGTTACAGTAATATAATCTGTAAGAGGAAAAACTCTGTTGTTCCATGGGATAGGCTGGTTCATCCGAGGCCGGTTAAGAGGGATTCTACTGTATGTGCTCAAACCTAAATCCTTTCTGGACAGTTTGTTATAATATGTATTTCTTGATCTTTATAGGCTTTGCTTTTGTAATCTTTATTTTACTTTGAATGTTTATACTTTAACATTGTTTTCACGGATTAAAATCTTGTAACAATACAGAATCGTGTTAGTTTTATGTAATGTTTTAAAATTATCGAGTAACTCACTTTATAATTTATTTTCCCACACTTATGCCTCTTTAAATTACTTATTTCAACAAATAAATGATGACACAGGATTTTTTTAATGGGCCACCATTAGTATCTTGAAAACTAAAAATCTGCCTGCAAACTTTAAAGTTTAATAGGAACCTTCCCAGAATTTTGAAAAAAATTAAAATATGTAGTTAAAATGTTTGTAAATGGCTGCCATTTTAAAATATGAAGGCCAACTTTCAAATTTCTTATAAAACACCCTACATTTTATGGGGACTTTACATGTCATTCTAGGATTTTTTCTTCGTGTATTTTTTGATTGCTGAAAAGACATCCTGTATAGCCTACTGTGTTGATTGAGTTTTCTGTGTGTGAATCTGGCTTTTTTGCAACCACCCTCCACAATGGTTCCTGCCAAATTTTGGTAATTTAATCCCCTGTTTTTCCCTCAACTTCCCTGGCCGACATATTTTCAAATTACTTTACTGCACAACATTTGGATTACATTTAAGCCCCCGCCTACCCTACATGGCCTTTCTCCTTACCTCACCATCCACGGACGACAAACCAAGCACGAGTATTTTAGTTTATTGCCCCAGTAGAAATAGATTTAATTTAACATTTTTTTCTTTATATATTAATATTTTTTCCTGAGTTTCAATTATTGATAATATGATATAGTGTTAACCAATGAGAGGAAACAGTGCATGTTCACTTTCAGTGTTTAGATTCCTTCAGTCCAGTTAACTGAACTTGTACCACAATTCCTGTAAACAGCAGCATCACTTAAATCCAAGTTTTAGATTTTATCAGAACAAACTAGGCTCACTTAAATTAAATATAAAATAAAGATTATTATCATCATGAATAATATTTTATCTATCTTCTATATATATAAAATTCAATGTATGTACGTTTGTATGTTTGTCCTTTATGCGTTACCAAACCGTCCATCCGATTGCTTTGAAATTTTGCATAGTAACACAGGTTAACCCTGGGAAGGTTTTAGGCCATTTACGGAAGTCCTAGGACATTAGGGCTACGCCCCAGTGGCCCTCAAAGTTTCAATGTTAATCTTATGGAAGGTCAATCTTAAGGAAGAAGAAGAAAGATTTCTTTTGATTTTATCAGGGGCACAAAAAACAGCTGTTCGTATGAAAAGCTTAAAACAGCTGATTTTGATCAACAGCTGATTTTGATCAACAACTGATTTGGATCAAAAAATGAATATAATTTTAGGTTAGGTAAATCAAGCAATGAGCAGAATCCCATTATAATTTACATCGGCCCTCAGGGATACGAATTACAGGCTTTCAAAGTTTCAAATTAAGCAATAGCAAAGCATTATAAAATCCAATGTATGTCTGTCTGTCTTCTGTTTGTCCTTTATGCGTTACCAAACCGTCCATCCGATTGCTTTGAAATAGTAACACAGGTTAACCCTGGGAAGGTTTTAGGCCATTTACTGAAGTCCTAGAACATTAGGGCTGTTTCCCACTGGACTTCAAAGTTTCAATGTTAATCTTATGGAATTTCTTTTGATTTTATCAGGAGCACAAAAACACAAAAAAAAAAGCATAGCAACACACCCTGTTTGTCTACATTCATTACCATAGCAACATTACTTAGCAAATTTGAAGAGTATTAGCTTTTTGAGGTTACTATGACAAAAATCAAGCAATAGCGAAGCATTGTCGGGTACACTAGTTTAAAAATAAAAATCACAAATTTTATTTATTTTAATCTAAAATTACCCTATTTGGTAACTTAAATATAGGCTACTTTTTAAAAGTACCTTTAGACTGTTAAACAATTTTCCCTGACATGTTTACAGGTTGCCAGACTATTTTTTGTTTCCCTAAATTTCCCTGACTAATGGAACCCTGAAAATGCCGGATTACTACACGCTTACTATACAGACTTTTAGATAGGCCTAACTTTGTTTTTATATTTCAACTAATTAACATTACTCACCATCATCGCCTTAGCTTTGTTAGCCTTGACCAACGCATTGTCCACCGGTGTAGCTAACGTTTCGAATCTAAACTTCTTCGATGGCGGTTCCTTTTCCGATTCTTCGTCTTCGCTCTCCGAAAACGAAGATTTTCTTTTATTTGTTTGCTCTTCCGCTTGGAAATTCTGTGTAGGCGATTTCCAATCATCATCGGATTCTGACTGAGAAGTCGACTGATTCAAATAGTTGTTCTCCTCGTTGTAGTTATTTCCAGGACTGTAACTGTTGGGCTGATTGTATTTATTGTCATTGTACATGTTTCCTTCGCTAAAGCTATGCCTTTCATTGTTTCCCTCGCTAAAGCTGTGCCTTTCATTGTTTCCCTCGCTAAAGCTGTGTCTGTCATTGTTTCCATCGTTAAAGCTATGCCTGTCGTTGTAAGTGTTGTTCTCTTCTAAGTAGAAATTCCCTGCCTTGTAATTGCTCTCATCCTCACTGGAATCATCTACAAAACAATGAAAATAACAATAACATTGAATGAGATTAAAACAATACTTTTAATTAAACACTTAAACACAAACAGCAAAAAAAAACACTCATTGTTTTTCTCCTTATTTAAAAAAAAGTATGTGGGTGCCTACTCTCCCTACTATAGGCCTAAGCAAGATCCTGTGAACGGCTATGATTCCAGGTCCGGTTCTTCAATAGTCATATAAACACAAAGTGAGGATGTTAAGAAATCAGTGACATTGTACTAAGGTTAGCAGCACTACTCTTTCTAAAAAAAGGATCTACAGGGCTGGAGGCATATAGTAAACTTACTCCGATTGATGATTATAAGGTCTTGAATAAAAGGCCTACGTATTAATTACACAAGCTTTTAAATTTATCACTTTTAATTTATTTATGATAAACTTTACGTACCGGTACTTAAAAATTCGACAAAATAATTTAATAATAATAACAAAGATATCAATCCTTGGAAGCCAATAGACCTATAGGTAAATAAATATCAGTAAAACTTGCAACAAGTAAAAAATAAATTCAATACTGTAGGCTAATAATTGTAAAGTAATGATATCAAAATTCATATTATCAAATAATCAACATGTACATCATACCAAGGGAAATTTCCACTAGACCCTGAAAATATCCAAAGCCATCACAATCATTAAGAAAACCATACATATCCGATTGTCAACATACGCCACTTGAAACATTTAATATCTTAGGCATCATACATGCAAAATATTGTAACCTTCATGATAATAATTTTTTTTCTTCTCTCTTTAGCCTTATATGGCTGGGCACCGATTCATATCATGCGGCCCGTTTCTTCCTTGGGATTAAACCCAAAGAAGAAATTAAATTGTTTCCTTTCTTAAAAAATACGACTGATGTCCGCAATACACAAGACAACTACACGCATCAAAAGTCCACTTAAAAATCAAAATGATACTTCACTGCGAGTGACATCATGATCTTCGGACCATGACGACACTCTAATAATAATAAATATGTAGGCCAACAACAGGAGTAAGAAGATACAAAGTGGTAGAGAAGAAATCATGAAAAAGCAATGTTCAGGTAAAGAAGAAGTGGGGTAGAGATGATAATTTGTTACCAGCTTCCAAAGTAGGTGTAGGTTATGCAATTTACATTTTTTAAATACATAAATCACTAAGTAGGATAGGTCATAATACGACTGTCAGAATAGTCGTGCTGGTAAACCCAAAAACTGGCTTCGCCAACAGGGTTACCTAATATTCCTTAAGTTTTTGAAAGTTTCACAATAAATTGTGTAGAAAAAAAATTGTAAATAAAATAATTTCCTTTGTACCTATATATTATTGTGTTTAGTTATAAGTGAAATATTACATTATTATCGAGATGTATTTTTAGTTTCTTTTATGTACCTACGGTTGTGCATTGTGATAGTGCTGATAGGGGAGAGTGGGGCACTTTCATACAGGGGCACTTTCATACAGTTTGAATTTCCCAGTAAATATGGCAGCAGGAAATGTATCATTAAACATAATATGTAACTCATGCTTTATTCTAATTCCTACAAAAGTTTCAGCTTTACAGTTGAATATTTATAGTTTCAAGAGAAGAAATTCCAAATTTGACCAAAAAAGTAAATTTTTTGCACTTGCAATTAAATGAAGTAAGTTGTGACTATGATATTTCTTACTAAATGTGTTATTATTATAAAGAAACAAATACTTTTAAGAACCTGTGTGCAAAATTACAATATCCAATTCTAACCAATAACAGAACTACAAGGTGATTTTTAAATTAAGTACCATAGGGGCACTTTCATACACAAAATGTGGGGCAGTTTTATACAGTGAGGCACATTCATACAAACATAGTTCAAACTATCTTACTGGGTTATTTAAATTGTATATAACTTCTAAGATAATTTATTTTAAATAGGCATAGATTTATTTAATTTTTCAGAGGTTAAATGAGGATGAATGAAATGAGCTTAATATATTCTCGTATGAATAACTAACTTTTATGTTCATATTTGTTTAAGTGGATTTAAATAAGCAGTCTAGCCTTTCTGTAGATTTGTAATTTATCATTAGGGCCTTGGACCACTATTAAATTTATTGTATATAGCCTACTTAACATAGAATTTTAGTTTGATTATTTTAGGTTATAATATTCTCATTTATCCAAGCATATGCCTTTGTTTTATTCTAGTTATAGTAGGCCTATCAGAATTGACATTCCAATGTTTCGGTAAGCTATTCCTAATTTATTCGGTAAATAGTCCAAACTTATGTTAAGAAGACCACCAGACATGCCTAACTCAAATCAGCCCGAGAAGCATTTCTCTTCTGTGTCATCTACAACTGGCAAATCATCTAAACTTAACTTGCCGAAAATGGTTGTAAACCTAGACCAATCCTATAGAACTCCCAAAATATGTATGCATTATAGTTAAGTTATGATCCTCATACATCTAACACTAAAGGGTTTCCTGGTGAGAAAAATTTAAAATTTAAAGAATAAGCCTACACCAGAAAGTGTTAGACGTTTTCCCAAAGTTGGTCCTAGAGTTATAAACGTGAATTCGAGAGAAAAAGGAAAGTCGCGTATTCTTACCGATACACCTGAAAAAGATAGGCTTTTAATGTTACAGTCAGATTTGAAGCACAAAATAAAACAAGAAAAAAAGTTTCAAAAGTAAAAGGGAAAATCTATTTAAGCCTATTGAAGTAAAAAAGACAATTGTTGCTTAATGTTAGAATTGTTGAAGATGATTCTACTTCTATCGATGAAGAACAAAACGATTACGAGTGTAAACTTGAACTGATGGATAGACCTCCATCTCCTAAAAATTTAGGGATTAATGAGTTTGTTATGGTTGGATTTAATATTAAAAAAATATTTTGTTGGTCAAATCGATGAAAAAATTTGGTTTCTCGGAATTTAAAATTAATTTTTTTCGCACCCAAGATAGACGTAAATTTTTGTTCCCACCAAACAAAGACACAAGTGATGTTATGTTGGAAGATACAGTTGCAAAATTGCCACAACCGACAATTATCGGTGGAACTAAAAGAGCTCTGGGTGGATTAGTATTTCCTGTAGATTTATCAAACTACAATCTGGGCTAAATATGAACTCTCAAGCAATGAATTTATAACCAATAATAACAAATGTTTTTAAGTAACATTCTTATACTTTTATAATGTAACACTTATATAAGCAATAAAGTTATTATGATTTAAAGGTAATATCTGTAGTGTTTTATTTGTTGTATGAAAGTGCCCCGCTCCTGTATGAAACTACCCCAACATGGGGCACTTTCATACAAAATGCAGAGCTTCACAGTTTAATTAATTTAAAATAATAGTTTTTCTTTTCTTTGAAAAATATAGCAATAGTCTATAGCCAACTAAATACTGAATCAAATTCTAAATTTTGAAGAAATTTCCTTTATAAATAAAAATAATAAAAAATATTTTGAGTGTGCATGTTGATTTTGTATGAAAGTGCCCCACTCTCCCCTATTATGTATGCAAGGAATAAATTCTTTTTATTATTATATATAGGCCTATTCATGAAAAGTTAGTACAGTAGGCCTTTCACGAGTTTGGGCTACTGACTTTAGTTGGACTTAAGAGCCATAATTATTCGCTCTAGTGTAGCCACATTCAATTTAAATATTTCTGAAATTTTTAGCTTTTCAATGTTTATAATGTAAATTTCATATTATAGGCCTAGAATAGGGACTACCTATATGTTTATGAACTATTACCCGAAGTGGGAAATAACTATATATTCAGGGTTGTTATGCTTTATATTCACAGTTTCTGTTGTAGGCATAGATAATAAATATTATGTCATATACGATTTGTAGCCTTCAAATAATAAAATCATTGGTTTAGTGTTATATTCGAAACAATTATTATGCTGTTTTACAAAGTAATGTCAGTGGAAAGTAATTAGGCTGAGGAAAGTTTTACAAAGTAGGTATCACTGGTTGCTGTAGAAAACTCTGTACCGGTACTTCGTTTTACTTAATGCAATACGGTCCGGTGTCCTGATATAAACTTTCACTAAAAAAGCTTTGGAAGGGTATCTTTTTATTTTTAAACAAAGTATTTTGTATTTCTCATAACTTTCATTGAGATTGGATAATTTGAATGATTTTCAGAATTGTAGGCCTAAGCCATTTTTAATGTAAACTAATTTGGATGTAAACATCACAGCAAACGTTTAGAGAGATTAATTTTTAACGTTTTTAAGAATATTTTTTAATGACAAACTTTTCAGAAATATTTTTGTGGTTTAATTAGGCCTAGGGGCATAACTTTACTATTCGACTCTAGCCTAAAATTTTTGCAGACAAAGACGATGTTTTACATTCTACTGTTAAATGTTGGATACAGGTAAACATACTGTGACTAAATAGGTTAGGTTTGAACCTTTTAGGTATTTTTTTAATTATTATTTTTGCATTTCTGTTAGCTTTAGGTTAGCCTAGAGTCGAATAGTAAAGTTCCGACGGCCTAGGCTTATAAAAGTACACAATAAGCTGTAGGCTAATTCTAAAAAAAAATGCCAGATATGCTAGTCAAATTCTGCTTTAGTGGTTCCATATTGATGAAATCCATAATTGGTAAGGTATAATCTTTAATAGAGTAAATGTAATCAAAGAAATTACTCATCTGAAGAAAATATATGAACTGATTACAAAATGTAAACAATCCATGTTTTTCAAGTAAGACCAAATTCAATAGTAATTCAACTAATAAGAATGTATTTACATAGAAACGTTTTTATTGGGATTTAAAGCAAATTCAACTATATATAAATCAGAATACTCTGCCACAGCTCTTAAAATATAAGTAATTGTAACGTATCCTATATGGGATCCATCTTTCATTATCGTTGATTTAACTAGGCTAGACCTATATTGAACAGAATGTTACACACAATAACAAAATTAGTAATATTTGTTCGTTTGCAAAAAGAATACTCACCTGATAAATTAGAATGATCCATTGTGAGATTATAACTTAAACACTGTTATATATTTAAATATAAAGTCAGTTTTCTACATAACCTAGACGTCCTAAACATCTGCAGGCTGAAAACAAATCATCAACTGAATGATCAGCATCACGGCTGCCAACGCATGTGAACAAAAAAACAAAATTCGGTGATTTGATTTTGTTCCGTAGTGCGTAGGGTGTTATAATAATTAATACCTATTATATAAACCCCTCTCTCGCTATATATATATCTATATATATAGGTGGATCACTTTTTTATATAATATAGTATAACTTATATAGTGTAAAGTTATAAACATTACAATTAACCTAGAATAGGATATTATAATATCTTTTGTACATTGATAGAGTCTGTATTGTGGGCTTCTTTGATATAAAAAAGACGTGTGAGACAAAAAGGGTTAAATTTATGATTTAAAAAATTATCAGGTATAAATAAATTATAGGCCTATTAATTACTTCCTTTGTTAAAAGCGTTATACAAGTAAGACTACAATATAATTATGATTCGAACAATATGGATGTCATAATAAAACTGATCTACCATTAATGGCAGTGTATTATTTGATTGTTTATTTGAAGTTTTAGCATTATTTATTTGATTGTTCTAAACTTTAAACATAATTATTTTATTTTCATACTATAAACTTCATCTTTAAAGAGGCTGTATGTTATGACTGTTTATTCTAATCAGTTTTTACCGTAGTCCGTAGAAAGGCTTTTGTTCGGTATTCCTACATTAATTTATAGTCTTTGCTGCCGGAAGAAATCAGTGAGGAAATGAATACAGTCATAATAAAATAAAATGATGTAAGCCTATTGATATAATATCAGATCGCAACGAACAATGAAACAGGAAGAGTAGGAACAGCTGGAATCCTGGAAATACTAACAAGAATAATAAAATTAATAGCTTACAAAAAGAAAATGGCATTCAATAAAGGCAATAAGGTAAGCGTTTTATAATTTTACTAACCGAAACCAAGTAGGTACCTAATTTACTCATCTTTAAAAGATGAGTCACACAGCCAAAATTGTTGTGCAACAATGTTTTTGAAAAATCCTACAAAACTGTAGTTTTACAAGATCGTTTATTAATTATGAATGTTAAGGTTTAGGAGGTTTAGTTCCATCATTTGTGAGTTATAATTTATGTAGACTTTATAATTTTATATAAATAAAAGTTAACTTATTTGAAAGAGGTTGAAAGGTTTCAAAAGACAGCAGTAAAATGAGAATAAAATGGTTAATTTTACAACTTTATTTGTTTTGTATTACTTTCTTTTAAAATAAGCAAATTTAGGCTATTGAAACACATTCAAAGATGGCCTATGTCTATTTTAAAATCATTCCTAGAAAGAAGTGCTTCGACTTCATGTACATTATAATTGGCCCTTCATCTTACAAAATGAGTAATTATATAAAGTAGCTAGGCATATCCCTTTATCTTACAATTTCTTTTTAAGGCCTGTTTGTTTTTTGTCTGTAGGCTATTATTGATGTCACATGATATTAATGTCAAAAATATATAGCCTACGCTATCCTATACGGTGTCCAGAATTTTAAAAACTTCAACACTTCCATTTGATACTTTTCATGTTTAATTCACAATTAGGCTTAACTTACTGCCAGAACTCATGACACTTCAAGGTTGCAAAACTCTGAATTAGCTAAAACTAAATAGTTTCACAATTAACTGCTCTTAATACTGTAGCCTACATGACGTAGCCTATACACATTTTGAAAATTACATTTTGTAGCTATCTGCTACAAGTGTAGGCATGAGAACTCGCCTTAAGGTAGCTACTAAATAGTTTTAAATCTTTGATGGAAATATTCAATTTATTCCATAGATATTAGCCTATCATTCATTTTTGTATTTAACAATCTATACCAGTTCTAATCTTATAGCCTACACAGAAAACGTTTGTACAGCTGTAGGCTTACATGGTAAAATTGCAGATATAAGGATATTTTTTATGTAGTAGGTAGGTACAACCACAGACTATAGAACGTAGTGGGTACGGGAAAATTGAGTTAGTTTTGAGCCACTAATTATTAATGTTCAATTAATGTTAATAGTTAACTCAAATTTTATCAGAAGTGGAAAATGAAAATATGATAAGAGAAATTACAACTTTTATAACATATTGTGGTGTCAATATTTTATTAAGTTAGAATTCTGAGTTCAGGTGCATAGCTACTGTAACTTATTATAAGACCGACGTTGTCAGATCGCACAAGTGATATGGTGGGGGTAAGAGAGTCCTGATCAAGGTTACGTCTTGTCACAGGGTCGTGTCCTACTGTTCTACCGTGTACGTAGGGCCTACTGTGTGGTTTCTTGTGTCTGTTTGACTGATTATAACTTAGTTTTATTATTTTAAATATCGTTAGCGTGATAATAATTAACTTAGCTATCTCATGAACGTTAACTGTATTTATTTAATTCAATGAAAAGTATAGCAATATACATTAAGCACAATATTACAAAAGGTATTGTGATAATATGTAAAATAATAACTGGCAAATTAATTCCTGCGAAAGTAATTGGTAATATTTTTTATTTTTAGTATACACAGTATACTATAATAAAATATATCACACTATCAGCAATGAATACTTAAATGTTAAGAAGTGCACGTCTTATGGACTCAATTCTAACAGATTTTACAAACTTGGCGCGCTAAAGATTTGTAGTTGGGCACAACACCGAGAGGAAGCGCTGGCAAACCATTTAGCGTGCGGTGGAGAGCGAGAGAGTGTTTCTCCCCTCTCACTCGGTCTACGATTTTCTAGTCGGACTCAGGAAATGAATTTATGTGTTCAAGAGAGATTTTCAAACTTATCTTTGTTGTATATAGGGAAGAAAATACTCAGAGAACATATTGAAACTAACGATATTGTAGAAAAGTTCGCTATGAAGAACAGAAAGTTACAGTTGATATAGACACTTTTATACTTTGACTATTTATTAATATTTCAAAGGAAGTTCATAATAAAAGTAAATATTTAAATTTAACATGTATCCCTTTTGTTAAATACAATAAGCATTTGTTCTTGAGTTTTCATTTTTTGTCTTCTCTTTCCACCTTTAAATTTAAGAGTAATCCTATACAGTACTGTTAAACTTTGTATGTTTTTTATTTTAATTTGTTTTAACTAGTCTATATTAGTCAAAATTTAAGTGCTAGCATTGCAGAAAGTGTGATTTCCAAGTGCCTAATTAATTTTTTTCCGGAATCCCACCAAACCCCGGTGCATCCATACTAAATTAGCCTCCCTAGGAAATTTTTTCTAGAGCCGCATATGATAACAGGTCTTATGACCTATTTCACATTAAAACATGTGTTTTTTTCTAGGGCGAAGTAACGCCCGTCGGCATGTAATCGAAAAAAGGTACTGCGTGCTGTAACGTAAAAAACAAATATCTATTACTATAAATTTTTCTCAGATTCTTCTTATTTATTAGTGACAAATGTATAATATTAGAGTTACAAATATTGGTAGTTTAATATGTTTTTTTAATGTTAATTTATGAAGTGATTGTAGTAATTTGATAAGTAATTACAATTTTATTCTAACTTTAACACTTGACTGATATATATTTCATTTGCTTTGAATATTTACACTTTTGCATTCTTTTTTCCTATTTATTGTGGCTGTGTAAGCAAAATTTTTAAAGGTAATTTATTTACTAAATGTTAGTATTTTATTCTTAAAATGCTTTTCATGATATTTTTCAATACAATATGTAAGCAATACTTGAGATAATTTTTAAACAACAAAACTGAGGAACAAAACTGTATTGTTGTATGTTATTAATTCACTACTCTTAAAAATTTTGATGTTGATTGATAATATGTTAAAGATTTACTAAAATCGTAGTAAGAATTTTACTGGTTAAGAAAAACTTTTATCTTTTAATTAGTACAAGGTTAAAAAAGTTAGACATCGTGTTAATTAAAATTGTTTATTTAAAATAAATTATAAACATAATAGTCAAGAAAGTACTTTCAATAGTGGTTAAGTAGTCCACAACTCACCAATAAACAGTAAACTTCAATTTTTAGTAATGCGATATATTTTAATTATTCAAAGTGTAAACAAACTGTGAACAATTTTTTTACAATTGGGGGGAGAGTTATGACCCTGGTTACGCCTATGGTTAACTGGCAGTATCTTTTTTCAATTAAGTGTCCATAGAAAGAAAAAACACATGTTTTTAATGTTAAATAGGTCATAAGACCTGTTATAAACTTAAAGAATAGGCTATTTGTTTGTATATTTTAATATGTATTTCAAAATTCTAGTGATCGCTCAGTGGTCGAAATTCGACCATAATTCATTAAAATTTATAATTTGAATATTATTAAGGTTATATTGTCAAAGACTACCTGTATAATCACAGATTTCGTCAAGGTTGCAAAGTTATTTGTCATATTTTTCAAATTATATAACATTTAAATAAAAAACAAATTCAAAAAATGAAGATTGAATACTTTTTTATATATTTTTTTATAGAAATAAAAAACCAGGCGATTAAATAAAATGTTGTTCATTGAACTTGACATACATATTTTGATAATTTAATTAGTGATTCAAACCTTCTGGGAAAACGATTTTTTTATACATTACGATGCATAAATTTAATGGTCTGCTCCAGTAAAAGAGAAAGCAATCGGCGACTCGAACGAGGATAGGCTTTACTGCAAACTTTTCAAAAAATTATATAGGATGGCGGCATTCTTACTGGTCTAATATCATTTCACGGATTGCAGAACTTTTTTTGCAAACAAAAATCTCTAGAGAGTATACAAAACTTAGAAAGCTTATGCCCGTAGTTTAACCGTACCTGCCCAGTTGAAGAAGACGCACCTCTTTGAGAGAGAGAAGAATGTTGTGTATAGTTGCCTCAAAACATAGAGAGACACCCCCTCAGGTAGAACGGACCTTCCTAATCACCTGTTGACAAACAATGCCTTTGTTAGAAGCGGCCACCCGGGACTGCCGGCATCCGCCTGCTATTCTAAGAAATTCGTCTAAGTAAGATTAAAAAATGAGCCATTATTCGATAATGTAGGCCTAATGTAATCAATTGATTGCAAATTATAGTGTGACACAGAATTTCTTGGAATAGCAGGCGGATGCCAGCAGTTCTGGGTGCCCTCTTCTAACAAAGGCATTTTTTGTCAATAGCTGATTAGGACGGTCCGTTCTACCTGAGGGGGTGTCTCTACGTTTTGAGGCAACTATATATTAACATTTATTCCTCGCCACACTAATAGCAACTAAATATACAGGGTAATGCAACCCTTTCATAATTTTAAACATGTTGCACGTATTAACTCCAAACTTTCATGAAGTTATATTGGGCCAATTCTGCACTTTTTAGGGGTATGATTAAATTTTCCCCTTATTCGCTTCAGATTTTTCTATTATTCTTCTTCTTTGCTCTGCCATTTTGGATTAGGGTATTGGAGAGTTGTTTACTTTATACCAATTTTCTTGTCTCAACGAGGGCTTCAAAATGAGGTATCACACAATAAGGGTTACTATTTAAAATTTTTAACTTACTTATTCAGTCTGATTTAGTCAACTTAGATGCAGTTTAATTTGTTATTTGTAACAATATGTCATTATGTCCCTAAACAATTTATTTTGACCTTATAGGTTTAAAGTATAGTTTTAAGTTTTTAATCTATCAGTGTGCGCCAGTTAGAAAAGGTGATGAAAAACTTGAAGCTAACAAATTTGGGTATTTTGTAAACCAGTCAGTTTTGAACCTATTTTCTTCTGTTTCAGCTACGATACTTTAAATTATGCTTGCATTCAACACCATCTTGGGTTTGACATCTTTTCTGCAAGCTCTATAAAAATTGTGGGATACAGAAGTGGTGGCATCCTTACCGACATAATACCAGTACCCACGCAACCTAGATTGGTACTGTCTGTGTAAACAAAAAATACTCCAGAGAGTATACTACATTTAGAAAGTAAAAAAAAATAATAAAATGAAATTTTTAAAAAGCTATTACGATTCTAGTTTAGAGAATCACCTCTTTATTAGGGAGTTTTGGTTTCAACAAACTTTTTAGTATTTTTCAGCTCCTTTAAAAAAAAATTTGCATCAACATCAAACTGGATTTTGTGTTGCAAAATAATAAGATAAAATTGTCTAAAATAATAAAATAAAATTTTGAAAAAGCTAGTGAAAGACTTGTGTAAAGCCTTACTTCTTTATATTTTAGTATGGAGTTTAGATTTTCAGATCGGATTTTTTTCCTTCGCTGCTGAATGTAGCGTTTACACACTGGGTGGTAAAATATCCGTCACTGTCTAATCACACTCGACGCCACATCAGTCGAATCACTGACCACCGTGCAACAAGTGTCTATTTAACTGTCATTTTATCATATTATAATTAGTGTTATGTATAACATGAGTATAGAACTACTTCTTGCATTATTGTTATTTCGTAGTCGATTGAAGAGGAAGCGACAAAATATACTTATTTAGGTTCATCCGATTAATCAAAGGAGAGAGGAAGTTTGAGCCTTCTATAGTAGTAGCAAAGCGGGAGCACCGATGGAGAGCAGGTCAAGTCCCCTCGCACTCACGTTGCTCCATCGATGCTCTCGCTTTGCTACTACAGTACTATACACTTTGTTTCCTGATTTAAGAAACGACGAAGAAAAGTTTTTCAATTAGTTTAGTCATTCTTTTTGCTGTCTTCCAGGTTATCAAAATCATTCTTAAGTTCAAGACAAACTTCATGCCACGCATTCCTTGTGGCGTTTCTATCTTGAAAAATGTCCACGGTTTTGTCCCAGAGCACAGGCCTTTCTTGTACATAATGAATTACTAATTCATTTTCTATTACAACCACTTCGGTCATGATAAAATCACACAACTACACCAGTCTCAAAGCGTACACAACAGCGGTCGGCGGAAGACTAGACGATGAATGTGTAACTGTGCATTTAGTCATGTATGCCACCATTTCGAGAGAGACGGTAAAAAATCCGTTGGCTGTAGTGGCAGTGGTCAACTGCATTGCTGCTGTCGGCGTTAAATAATCCGTTCGTCTTTTGTTTCGCACAATGTGTAACTCGCAATACAATCCTACGCGCCACTATTGGTATAGCGGCGACGGTAAAAAATCCGATCGGAAAAAAACGACAAGTGTGTTCCCGACCTCATATCAGTACTCATGCAATCTGGATTGTGGTGACCAAGAAAACTAAAATACTACAGAGTATGCACTTTTGTCAAATAATAAAATGCAATTTTGAAAATGCTAGCGCAGACTTGTTTATAGCCTTATATGTTTGTATTTTACTCTGAAGTTTATAGTTTCAGTAAACTTATTAGTATTTTTTATTTGATATTAACCTTTTTTCTTGTGTTTTAGCAGATTGAAAGAAAACTTGCTTCAACGTCAACGTGGTTTTGACAAGCTTTTGTGGAATGCAGACATTGCCATATCCTTACTTGCCAAATATCAGTACCCATGCAACCTGGGTTCTTGTGCCTATGTAAACAAAAATACTCTAGAGAATGCACTTTTGTAAATTAATAAAATAAAATTTTGAAAAAGCTGGTGGAATATTAGTTTAGAGCCTTGCTATTTTATATTGTAGTGTGGAGTTTCAGTAAACTTTTTGGTATTTTTCAGATGATTTAACCGTTTTTTCTTGTGTTTCAGGTGTTTTAATAAAACTTGCCTCAGCGTCATCGGTGTTTTTAAAATTGTTTGCTAAGGCTTGCCATATCCTTACTGGCCTAATATCAGCACCAATGCAACCTAGATTCTTGTGCCTATGAATTTTTTTTTTTTTTTTGGTTTTTAAGTCGAAAAACCTAGGTGGTTATCATCTCCTATTGTGCCTATGAAAACAACAATACTCTAAAAATACACTTTTGTAAAATAATAAAATACAATTTTGTAAAAGCTGGCGGAATACTAGTTTAGAGCCTTGCTATTTTATATTGTAGTGTGGAGTTTCAGTAAACTTTTTGGTATTTTTCAAATGATTTAAGCGTTTTTTCTTGTGTTTCAGGTGTTTTAATAAAACTTGCCTCAGCGTCATCGGTGTTTTGAAAATTGTTTGCTAAGGCTTGCCATATCCTTACTGGCCTAATTTCAGTACCAATGCAACCCGGATTCTTGTGCCTGTGAAAACAACAATACTCTAAAGAATACACTTTTGTAAAATAATAAAATAAAATTTTGAAAAAGCTGTCGGAATACTAGTTTAGAGCCTTGCTATTTTATATTGTAGTGTGGAGTTTCAGTAGACTTTTTGGTATTTTTCAGATGATTTAACCGTTTTTTCTTGTGTTTCAGATGTTTTAATAAAACTTGCCTCAGCGTTTTTTGAAAATTGTTTGCTAAGGCTTGCCATGTCCTTACTGGCCTAATATCAGTACCAATACAACCTGGATTCTTATGCCTATGTAAACAATGAAAAAAACTAGAGAATACACTATTGTAAAATAATAAAATAAAATTTTAAAGATGCTAACGTGAGACTAGTTTTTTTTTAAAGCCTTATAAATATTAATATTGCAGTCTGAGTTTCAGTAAATTTAATATTTATGAGTTCATTTAAATAATTTTCTTATGTTTCAGATGTTTTAAATAAAACTTGTCTCAACATCAACTTGGATTTGACAACTTTATGTTTTAGAAGTAATTATTATTTTACCAGATGGCCCCGCTCAAAGTTTTTAAACATTCGTTTTGCACATTTACCTAATTTACTTTTAGCTACAAATGACTTCTTAAAGAGAAGGGTATATATATATTTAGTTTGGTACATTATGTTTAAAAGTAATTATTATTTTACTAGGTATCCCCGCTCAAACTTTTTGAGCATTCGTTTTGTATATTTACCTAATTTACTTTTAGCTACAAATGACTTCTTA
>JAGFPH010003481.1:132515-144243 GCA_018207615.1 Philaenus spumarius
TTGAGCATTCGTTTTGTATACAGTATTTATCTAACATACTTTTAGTTACAAATATAATTTTCGCAGTTTAGGTTCTTTATGTTTAGAAGTAATTATTAGAACTGAGTGTCTTTGGCGCAACAAATTTAAATAAGCCTTTGGTATCTTTTTCTCAGGAACCATGAAAGTATGTAGCATGATTTTTTTTTTTCATTTTGCTCATTTTTTTTTTTGTGTTTAACGTCCTACTGTTTTGCACTTAAGGCTAATGAAGACGGGACCTACAGTTTTACGTGGAATCCGAACCACAGCCAACGATGTCTGTTAAGAAACCATTTAGAAAATTATTCGGGGTCAATGGGAATTGAACCCGGAACCTTTCCATTGATGGTTGCCATGACGATTGATATTTAAAGCATTGACGCTTTAACAATCACGGCCACTGTGGCTCTATTCATTTTGCTCAAAAAAAAAAGTGTCCCTAGCTTATGTCTGAGCCCACAAACGTTTTGGAATATTAGTTGATAAAGTTGACGCCGACAAACATTGGCGTTTTAATATAGTAAGATTTTAGTAGATGGCCCCGCTCTAAGTTTTTGAGCATTCGTTTTGATCGATGTTGCAACATAACTTTAATTAATACTAGCTGACCTGTAGGAGTACTTATCGGATTTAATACGTTGATTTAGTAAAGTTAATTACGTTTATTTATTTACATTGGTTTATAAATAACAGTTTATAACACATGCATATGGAATGTAAACAATGAAACTAACAGCTGACATGTTGGTTAAACAGATTGTTAATAGATGGCGCCTTTCATTAGGAAGCATATGAACTGTAACATAAAAGTTTGTTTAATCAATTTTTGTAACGAAAACATGAATTTTAAGATGTTTTGTCTATTTTTCGTCAATAGCGGGGAATATAAGCTGTAAAGTTATGCTTGAATAATTAATTTTAATAAAGAATTGAAGGAGGTATCGCTTAGCGGCAAAAAAACACCTTTGAGAGAAATCCTTATAAATAAAACTGAGAATCTGTGTGTGTGTGTGTGGGTCGCCGTACGGACAAATTATAGAGAGTTAAGCCATGAAATTTTCAGGAAATGTTCCTTAGGTAATGTAGTTTTGCACCTATGTCTTAGTTTTTTGTATTTCCTCTAGGGCTTTGACCCACGGGCACACAAAAAAATACAATGTTAATCTTATGGAGTGAAAAAGACGTAAAAATCAAAACATTTGTCTGCTATTAAACTAACACAGCTGTGGTATATACTGTTTATTTTAATTCACTGCCATCTAAATTAGACATATGGGTTAAACTGCAATCCAAATATACCATATAAAATTTTATTCGTGGAATTTATAATATCTTTGCAACTATGCATTTTATAAGATGATATTATTGATTTTAATTTAAATAGCATTTTAATGTTTGTAATACATTTTCTGATTCATTATAATAAATAAGAAGGTTTTTAAGAAAATTGTATGAAAGGTGTAGTCAGCTGATTGTTCAGTATTTGTACAGTTATTGTTTACAACTTTTAGTTATAAATAAAACATAACATTTGTTTTTAAAAGGTTCCATTGGGGGTTGGCGTGCGGAGCACGCAGGGGTCTCCCCTAGTAATATATAAGGATTAGGTTTAATCTTGAGTTGTCACTACAGCTGTTATATAATATTTGCATTGTTATCAATAAATTGTATCACTTAAAATGCAAAACCTAACCTAATAGTTGAACGTATCCTTAAAGTTATTACAAAGTCGTTTAATTTTTGTTGGCGTATTAAAGTTGATGGACGAAATCAGATCTTATATATTTGAATCGGGGCTTATTGTTGACAGCCGTTTCTCTTAATAAAGCAACTTGTGATACCTATTTTATACTTCCGTGTTATGGTGAAATACCAATTAAATAATTCAAACACTCTTGAGATTTAATTGTTGATTTTATTTATTTACGCGTTTCAGGACTTATGTCCTATCATCAGAACGTTCGTTCAAAAAAAGTTTTACAGTAAAACACAACTTATATGATTCAGCGAGACACTGGACAATTTGAAGTATACAAACAACACTATGTATAAATTTCCTGGAAATGGTAATTGCCGTTTCCTTTGTCCTGCCATATTTTCTTGACATGCCCCTCCCCCTTCATCCCAGATTTGACACATGAAAGGACCTGTTCATTGTTTGTTGAAACTGTCAGCTGCAGGTATTGTAGGCCTAATAGATTTGGTCAGTCAGAATATACAGTATCACATGAACTCTCCAGTTAGCGGAATTTCGAATTTACTCAGATTAGTGGATAGAGATGGTAACTACCTCAAGTATATTTATTTAAGTAAACGAAATGAAATTGATTGATTCAACTGTCAATAGCATCACAATTATTACAAGATATTTATAATCTTAAACATAAATAATATAATAAACAAATTACGTACAATAAAATGAAACATAATCAAATAAAACAAAAATAACCAATACAGATACTACTGTAAATATCCTATATAATTACAAACAGTTCCAGGTACGGGAGGCTGCCCATGGCCACGCTTTCCGGCGGCTCCGCATCAATGATTTGAACTTACTGAAAATTTTATATTATATTTTAACTCCAATGAAACTTTAAATATCTGTTTAAAGTTGCAGTCCGTATGAGTGCATCTCAACACGATTGATTCTTGTAATTTCATATGTATTTCTCCTTACTTTTATTGTTTTTTTTTACATAATAGTATGTGTACTATTTATCGCTTCAAGATTGTTTTAATGTGCGTACTCCGTACTTTTGTCATGCCGCCAATAATTAGGTAACTAATCAAGAAAGTCCTTTCCATTGTCACACATTTGGCATTTCTCAAGGTAGACTTTCATCTGTTGTCTGTTGTGCCTTGTTTTTGTATCCAGTTGTTTACATTATAATATATTATACTGTAATATAATTTTCTTTTTTCAATAACATCTTATGAAGCACCTAACATAGAACAATGTAGGTTTGCTGTTAGTTATGTTTGTTTTTTAAACATAATTTTTTCTCAAACACTGTTTATTTTTCAGTGTTATAATGGTTCGGTTTTATTACATCAGTTCTGTTTTACAACAGTATCTACTCTATAATGTGAACTTATTAATTTTTGTTTGTGTGACCCGTAGAATTGTTTTTGTTGAGTTTGTTTTAATTGGGCCTGATAAAGGAAGTATTTTCCTAAAAAAATCATGGTAACTGTGTACGTTTGAAATGAGCTGAAACAGCGTAAAAAGTACGTAATTTTCAAACATTTCCTACCCTGGGTGGTATTCCATACCAACAGACTCCTCGTAAGAGGGCCCCGCCATAACTTACCGACCATATAACACGTTTCGGAGATTTACTCTATCATCAGGCAAATCACTCCTGCGAGGTCGTCAAACATTACATAACAAACACTGAGCACATATTAAAACACTTTTTGCGCGTTGGATTCATCCCGTATGGTGGTCCAAGGACAACACTGTGGTAACAAGGTTAAGTAACCATGCGGTGACATTTGTTAGCAAGCCCGTCCTGATCGATAGTCGTGTCGTACAAAGTGTTCTAGGAGAATTGCAGATGGTCGTTCGTGACTAGGTTTTCATTGTTTTTAAACGCTTTGTATATTTCATACTCCTCGATAGCATCCATAATTTTGCCTTTTTTGCATGTATGCAATGGTTTCAAAGTCAGTATAGCTGTGGTTTTTGTCTACCAGGTGCCGTGCATAATTTGATTTATTCCATGTATGTTCTTTTTGGGCAGATGTTCTTTGAACCTCTGATGGATTGCTCTTCCTGTTTGATCTATATAGAACGAATCACATTCATCGCAAATTAGTTTGTAAATCTCAGTTTTATATTTTAAATCTTTTTTGGTTTTTGACTGAGAAGTTTTTGGATGTTGTTGGTTCAAAAAGCTGTAGTAATGTTTAATTTTCTGAAAATTTTTGAAAATATTGGTAGTATATGTGTCCATATTCACAGGCTATGTAGGTGGGTTTTCACAATGTATTAAAGATTTACTGTTTTTATTGTTTTTTTATTTAATAAGGTGATAAGGTGTTTATTATAGATGCCTTATAACCGTTGGCTGTGGCAATATATTTAATAGTATTCAGCTCCTCCAAGTAATCTTCCTGTCCGAGCGTTATTGTAATGAGTCTATGTAATATATTGTTGTAGGCGGCTGTTTTTTGAGAATTTAATGTCAGTCGGTTATTTATTAAAAAATAAGGGTGCTAAATATGTAAACGATTGCATAAATGATTGTTAACTTGAGTTTTAGAACAAAGAGGTCACTTTTATTTCTTAGCCTTGTCTTTTTAGTATCATGGTGACTTTTGAATTTCCACTTATTTTATAGAAAATACGCTTATGTTTTAAACAAGTATACATTTTTTAACGGCAATATGTTAAAGGTTTGAAATAACGGAACCGAACTCACCCTTGAGGTTTCTTTAGCAATATGTTAATAAATAATTTTAAAAAAATCAGCAGTGGATCCAATGTATATGTCATATCAGCTGATACCATTTCTTGGCATTAAACACTCACTTTAATTTGTTTTTAAACATGCTCTTTAATAAATTTATTGAATAGACTTTAGATTTCACTTTATTGATTTACATTTCCACTACACAATTTATCAATCCTTAGTCCCTGGAATGGTATCCGGTTTTGTTCTAGAGTCCATAATTTGATGAATGAGTATTGTATATTATTCTATTAAGACTTGATTAAAAATGGTTTTATTGATGACTGACTTTTGTATTTAACTTTGATAGTAAGTTAATGAATGATTTTAACTTGGTGATTGTATTTAGTGTTTTAAGACAAAATATACTTAGTTATCACTAAGTTGAAAAGCTTTTAGGCGTTAATCTTCCAACGGCTTCTTTGAGAAGATCAGGTTTTTCAACTTCTAGACTTCATCTCCCCTCTCCTTTTGTCTACGTCCTTTTCAAATTCTGTTCTGATTGACTAAACGATTTGTGAGGGATTTCTGATTTATCTATATTTTTATGAATTTCTACTATAGCATGTGCTTAGTATTTTTTCTTGCCCGTGCAATTCTGCTGGGTTAGCAACTTTTTTATGACGAGTAACTTAATCTTTCACGTATATTTTTGGAAACTGTTCTCACACAACGTTCGGGAGTTGTAATATAATCGTTTACACGTGTGTTCTAGCACCCGTTGTAATATGTTTAAACAAAAGTTGTTTCCAAAGTAAAGATTTTCTAATACTAATGACTTGCTTTAATTAATTTGTTTTAAGATTTTTTTAATTCTTATTAAGTCTATGGAACGTTGGTAGTTACCAACGTGTACCTGACAACGCTTCCTGTGTAATGTTGTTGGGAGCAGAGTGGAGCTTGGTTAAAGGCGCTCCTCACTACAGTAGAAACACCCAACATACTGTATTTGCATAAATTCCAGCCTAGTAACTGGCGTTTTGATTTTCTTGAACTATAATCTGTTCCCTTGTCTTTATTGGTCAAACAGGCATAAAGTAAAGGTGTAAAAAAAGTAATCGAATAACGCGTGCATTACAACCAAATTAGTTTACTTGATAACAAAATTCCTTTAACTTGATTAGGCTATGCGCATTCAAACAACAGATAAAGATCAGCAAGCTAATTTGTTTTGGAATAAGTCAACCTCAAAGCGTACGACATGTATAAAGTTGATTAAATTGCACAACACTACTGTCTCCGCATTACTAGCAGAAGCAATTTCTTTACCCTCTTCTCGGATTGTTAAGTGCAAATTGTAAGCAATTCTATTCAAACATAATCTCAAATTATTAACTCACTGTGAAAAGGTGTCTCAATACGAAGATAAACAAGAAATACGATTTAAATTCTATGTTATCCATATCCAAGTCACTTTAATAAATAAATAACTGTAAATTACAGTTACCTATTATTACATTTGAATTTTTCCGTCTTGTGACTTCATTTGTTTCCTGTTTATGATGCGTTTCGGGACCGTGGTCCCATCATCAGTAGGAAGTTTGATCACTCCGTTGGAGGTCGTTAAACGTTATAAAAACACATATAACAGACACTAAACACACACATGTAAAAAAACATTTGTGGTCCTCATTCGCGAGGGTTAAATCAACTCATTTATTCAGAGTATCGTGGTAGACAACGAAGCGATCAAACTTCCTACTGACGATGGGACCACGGCCCCGAAACGCGTCATACACAGGAAACAAATGAAGTCACAAGGCGGAAAAATTCAAATGCAATATAGGTAACTATAATTTACAGTTATTTATTTTAAGAAATACGACCAGTTATTACAGAATATGGTTATGGTAGAAAATTACTTGTTTTTTTTTTTTAAAGTTTGGAACATTAAACTAGAGGAAACAATGCGTGCTCCGCAAGCCACCCCGTTGTAACCTTCTATACACATAATCATGTTATGTTTTCCTTATATTAAAGGTGTAGGATTATTAATAACCCTTTAAATAATTGTAAATACATGAGTTGGTTCATCAGTCTAGGCCTAACCTAAGATTTTTCCGACTAAATTTACAAATGTTGAAAAAAATAGCCTATGTTACTCAGGGATAGTGAAGCTTTTTATTAGTAAACCAATTTTTTCAATCGGTTCAGTAGTTCCATAGATTATTCCCTACAAACAAACAAGTTTTACCTCTTTATAACAGTAGTACCCGTATAGATTAGATTACTTTGAGGTGAATTTCTGTATTGAATGAGACTCCCAAGCAGATGCACTTTAGATTTATTGTGGCCATCTTTATCTGGTTAAACATGTAGGCTACCTCTTGGTAAGTCCAGGATTACCCCCTCCAAGTTTGTGTCATCTTCGTTTGGTTTATCCTTACCGGATTTAAAAGTTTGCTTATGTTTTCATGTCTTTAGGTGTTTTTTAGCGAATTTCCATTGGAAAGATGAGGTATTGCAGTTTTTTTTTTTTTTTTTTAGGCGGAAAAAATGCGTTTTGTGCAGACCTCAATCCGAATTAGAGGTACTGTGGGGCTCAATCCAGAGCGTACTGGCAATATCCACTAAAACGACCGCCCTCACCCCGAGTAAGGAAGTCACTCCGGCTCCGAACCCAGTCACAAGAGTGTTTCTTGCCTGACCTCTGATGAGATAGCGTTACAACACTCCTGTAGCCGCGTATCGGACAGAGACACTCCGCATGCATCACTGGGGTGGGCGTCAGCAGCATCTAGGGGCCGTTCCCTAATGGCTGCAAGCAGCAATCTAAAACTCACTTAAATATAAAAAGAAGGCAAACAGGTTAGTATCAATAATGAATGGAGTCGCAGCCTGAAGAAACCTATGGCGGGTCGTCCAGGATAGCGGCAGGCCGGGGCCTACCATCTTCCGGGATGTCGAGTCTCCCGCAGATCTCAGCTATATGAGGATAGCCTGAGTTGCGTGCATCCTGAAACAGTTTAGTGGCACATCTTATAGCAAACATTTCTGGGGTAGGGATACCAGCTGACCCTAGAATGGTAGAGTTCTTCACGTACCATGGCTGATGCGTGAGTCTGCGAAGAGCAGTAGTCTGAAGAGTCTCCAATTTTTTCCTGCTGGATTTGCTGGCAAGCGTCCACCAAGCGGTAGACGCGTACATCAGCACTGAGCGAACTTTTAACAGAAAAATTGTTAATTTAGCTTTTACTGGCAGAGGGCTATGCCTCGCCAACAAGGGTGAGAGGAAACCCTGGATTTTCTTTCCTTCAGAGACCTTGTTCTGTACGTGTCGCCTGAAGTTGAGTCGACTGTCCAGCGTTATGCCGAGGTACTTTACGGTAGGCTTCCAAGGGATAGCCACCCCGTCAAGCTCCACTGCGGGAGGGATTCTGCGTTTCATTTTACGCCTTTTCCTGAAACAGATGGAATCAGATTTATCCGCATTTATCTTAATGCGCCATTTCTGCAGCCACGGGGACAACGCGTCCATTTGTTTCTGCATTGTCTTAGTTGCGTATGCTGGATTCATGCTACTACAGTGTAGTAAGGCGTCATTGTGACTCTTATGGTGAGAATTAAGGTCGGGAGCGGTCAATGAGCACCGATCATGTGTTTTTGGGGGGGTCATTAAAAATTGTAGGTATGTGTTAGCACTCTAGCGGTCATATTTTACGTCCGATTTGGTCCAAATTCGGTTAACTAAGTCGTTCGGAAGGTTTCAACAACCTAAAGTACGTATTTTGGCAGGAAGTAATAATAATTTTTTGAGATTTTTCGTACTAGCATGAAACTTTTGGGTGTTTTATCTAAACAAATATGGGAGATTTTTCTGCATATATTGGTTACACATGACCTTCTAGCCCGACTAGTTCCTATAATACCGATCAAAACGTAAAGTACCCGTCCAAATGTATGGTATTTTACCGCGAGGGTAGCTTCTGATCTGAGGCCAACTGCCGGGATGCAAACTGGTTTTGTACGGTGCGAGCGAAGTGAAGCAGCCCATAATCCGAGCCGTACGCTCGAGGTGCGAACTCATAAAGCGAGTTTTCCGCCGTGAGCGGAACGAAGCAGTGCGTGAGCCTGGGCTGAGAGCTGAGGTTCAAACAATTATTCTAGTAATACTAGGGGCTCTGCCCCTGGACGCTCCGCGTCCCAACCCCGGCTCGGCCTTCGGCCTCAGATGGCTGCTTCGCTCGCAGGTGGAAAATTCGATAAAGAATCTCGTTAATCTTTTGCTCGTTTGTACATAGGTGACCGACATAAATTAGCTGTTTTATTTGGCAGCTGACTCAAACTCATTAAACATTATCTCCATAAGATTAACATGGGAAATTTGAAGGATTGTATACCGGAGCTCCTTCTCGGGTGAATAGCGGCTGAACGGATGATAATATATAAGACTTGACATATCTGTGAATGATTATGTTCAGTTTTTGATCCAAATTAGCTGTTTTATATATAATAGGTTTGTAACAATCAATGTTTGAATTGAATTAAAATATAGTTAGCATTTTTCGTTGATTTTTGTTTGTGTTTGTTTTTAGTTTGTCAATGTAACCTCAAAAAGGTAATACTACATTTGATACTGATTTGATCCAAATCAGTTGTTGATCAAAATCAGCTGTTTTAAGCTTTTCATACGAACAGCTGTTTTTGTGTCCCTGATAAAATCAATAGAAATCTTTCTTCCATAAGATTAACATTGAAAAGTTGAGGGCCACTGGGGCGTAGCCCTAATGTCCTAGGACTTCGGTAAATGGCCTAAAACCTTCCCAGGGTTAACCTGTGTTACTATGCAAAATTTCAAAGCAATCGGATGGACGGTATACGAACGCAAAGTGGACCAAGACCAAAAAAAAACCCCATAAGGAATACACAGCAGAAATTTGCATTTGATTATAACGTTTGTAAGGCGAAAGATACATGATTTGTAATGCTTGATGGCAAACCTGGGCGTGCATACCTTTAATTTAAGACCTCAATTATGAAAATCGGTCGGGTAGAAGAGCCGAACGGACTCGGAAAAGAAAAACAGAATTTTTTTAATATATAAGATATTTCGTACACGGAGGCAGCTAGGCCAACTTCCCAGATAGTTGGACGAAACCATAAAACATACAAACTTAATTTTGGAAATTCGCTCAACTCACGTCAACGGTTCAGCTGCGTGATCGAATTATTTTTTAATTAAGTGCGATCGCAAGTACCTGACGTTTACTACAGTAGTAGCTGACCCGTACGGCGTTGCCCGTGGTGGTTGGTATTTCCAGTCTTTTTAACCGTAATTGTATTCTTTTTAAGTGTTCAGTCAGTGAGTGGTATTTGGCTTTTATATGTTATATAGATCTTAAATAATAAAAGCACTATTGTCATAATAATAAAAGATCTGAAATTATGATTTTAGTAACTTTGATCCCCCCAAACCCTTCCTAAAATGTCGAAATTTTTCATACTATTTCTTAGTGAGCACCTATCCCCCTAGAGGAAGCTACATACCAAATTTCAACCCAATCCGTTCGGTAGTTTTGAAGAAATCGTGATTTAATAACTATGATCCCCCCAAACCCCCCCTAAAATTTCGAATTTTTTTAAACCCTTCTTAGCGAGCGCCTATGGCCCTAGAGGAAGCTACTTACCAAATTTCATTCCTATCCGTTCGGTAATTTTGGAGAAATCGTGATTTAGTAGTTTTTACCCCCTAAAATTTCCAAATTTTTTAAAACCCTTTTTTAGTGAACACTTATGGCCCTAGAAGAAGCTACATACCAAATTTCATTCCAATCCGTTCAGTAGTTTTGAATAAATCGTGATTTAATAACTTTGATCCCCCCTAACCCCCACTAAAATTTCGAATGTTTTCAAACCCTTTCTTAGTAAGCACCTGGCCTTAGAGGAAGCTTCATACCAAATTTCATTCCAATCAGTTTGGCAGTTTTGAAGAAATCGTTTTTTAATAACTTTTATCCCTACAAACCCCCCTAAAATTTCGAATTTTTTCAAACCCTTTCTTAGTGAGCACCTATGGCCCTAGAGGAAGCTACATACCAAATTTCATTTCAATCCGTTCGGTAGTTTTTGAGAAATCGTGATGAGTGAGTGAGTGGTATTTCGCTTTTATATATATAGACTAGCTGACCCGTACAGCGTTGCCCGTGGTGGTTGGTATTTTCAGTCTTTTTAACGTAAGTACCAGGAGACCGAGCTAAAGCTCGATTATAAGCAGGGCTATGATTTCAATAATAAATATTGGATTATTGAGTTTTGAGGTTAGGCCTATAACATTAAACAACTAAATAAAGGGTATATACAACATTAGGCTTACCTGTAATAAAAATACAGTTTAAAGGATTAATCATAATCTCGACGCTATGCCTCAGAAATAAGTCAGGCCTAAATTAAAGTTTAATATTTCAATATTGATTTAGGCCTAGGGCCTAGTTCGCTCACGTCAATAACTATATTATTGCAAATTTCCGTGAACATCGTTTAGGTTAGGCCTATAACATTAAACAACTAAATAAATGGTATGTTTATTTAGCAGAAGTATTCGTTGCCATGGTAACTATAAATAGATACAACATTAGGCTTACCTCTAATAAAATATAGCCTACAGTTTAAAAGAAAGCAGATGATTATTGTAATGGCATTGAAAACATTTGCATCAGCTGTGCTTTGTATTGTTTAAAATGGACAAATTTCACTTTTTAATTTAATAAAAAGACGTAGAAAACGAGTTTTCCCAGACTGGTGACCATTTCCAATCGATTTCTCGTGGCCAAAAGCCCCATATAAAATCAAAAAATGAAAAATCCTTAGACGGAGATTCCAGATCTATTTAGCAGACAAACAATTATCTCTCGCTTTAGAAGATAAGATTGTATTCTTTTTAAGTGTTCAGTTAGTGAGTTAATCGTTTTTTCTTGTGTTTCAGATGTTTTAATAAAACTTGCCTCAGCGTTTTTTGAAAATTGTTTGCTAAGGCTTGCCATATCCTTACTGGCCTAATTTCAGTACCAATGCAACCTGGATTCTTGTGCCTGTGAAAACAACAATACTCTAAAGAATACACTTTTGTAAAATAATAAAATAAAATTTTGAAAAAGCTGGCGGAATACTAGTTTAGAGCCTTGCTATTTTATATTGTAGTGTGGAGTTTCAATAAACTTTTTGGTATTTTTCAGATGATTTAACAGTTTTTTCTTGTGTTTCAGGTGTTTTAATAAAACTTGCCTCAGCGTTTTTTGAAAATTGTTTGCTAA
>JAGFPH010003482.1:8131-21140 GCA_018207615.1 Philaenus spumarius
GTTACTTTGTGGTAAGATGGTCTGATGCGATAGGTTAGGTTTAAATTAGGGTAAGATGTCCAGATGTGACGTTGGTGAGGTTACGTAATGTTTTGTTAAGCTGGATTAGCTGGATATTTTTAGACTCTGATATGTTGAATTCAATTTAAATTGGTTATGGAAGGTTACGTTCACGTTGTGTAGGATATCCAGATAGACTAGTTTAGGTTCGGAATGTGATAGGTTAGGTTAGGATTCAATTTTGATAAGTTGGGTTAAGTTAATATTGATAAAGGTTGGATTTTGCCAAAATGGACAAGGTTAGGTTAGGCTGGTGTTGTACCAGGCAGGACAGATTAGGTTTACATTGTGATAGGTTCGTTTCGGGTGAAATATTTTAGGGTAGGTTAAGTTCACGTTGGAGAAGGATATCCAGATATACTAGGTTAGGTTATGTTTACACTGTCATAACTTGGGTTAGTTTTAGATTGTAATTTGTTGGATTCAGTTAAAATTGGTTAGAAAAGGTTAAGTTGATGTTAGAGTAAGATATAAAGATAGATTAGGTTGGGTTATTTTTACATTGTGTTTATACGATAGATTAGGTTTATATTGTGATATGTTGGATTGAGTTGACATGAGTTTGGAAAGGTTATGTTTACGTTGGAGAAAGATAACCAGATACACTAGTTTAGGTTTGGAATGGTAGAGATTAGGTTAGTTTTTATTTTGTTATGATAGGTTAGGTTTAGATTGTGTTATGTTGGATTCATTTGAATTTAGTTAGGAAAGGTTATGTTTGGAATGTTTTAGGTTAGGTTAGGTTTACATTGTGATATGATAGGTTAGGTTTAGATTATGATATATTGGATTCAGTTGAAATTAGTTAGGAAATGTTTTGTTTCCTTTGGAGCAAGATATGCAGATAGACTAGTTTATGTTATGTTTGGAATGTCATAGGTTAGATTATATTTATATTGTGATACGATAGGTTAGGTTAAGATTGTGATATGTTGGATTCAGTTGATATCGGATAGGAAAGGTTATGTTTACGTTGGTAAGATATCCAGATATACTACATTAGGTTATGTTTATAAAGTTATAGCTTAGGTTAGGTTTACTTAAATTTGGTTATGATTTTCTATGTTTAGAATAGAATAACTTGCCAAATGTGGTTGGTTAGATTAGGTTCAGATTATGCTAGGTTCGGTTTGGTTAAAAATGGTAAGGTTACTTTTAGACTAGTGTAGAAATTTAAAATGAGTATTTATTTAATAATATATAGTATTGACTTTTTGTGCAGTGAACTAATAAAAGGTAATCAGAAAAATATCGCTTCTAACTAATGTTACCGTTAGGCCTACGCCACTGAGTTTTCCAATAATCTATTTTTTACATAGGAAATAAGAATATTTTAGGCTTAGCAATTTGGTTTGGAATGTTGGCAATCAAATTTTATAATTTGTTGAATCTGTAATGTTATAAAGTTTATTTTTGAGTAATAAAATCTCAAAATTGACTCATCTAATGAAAGTGAAAGCTTGCCACCATTGCCCTGATTGTCAATATTTCTATTCCCATCTCAAACAGTGAAATATGTGCGATAAAGATTTTGACAGTGAACAAATCTTCAAATCCAATTAAAATTACTAGTGAGACTAGATTCCAATCAATAAAATAACTTTCTTGAAGATAATTTGAACCATAAAGTATCAAGAGTGTCTGCCGATAAGAACAGATATTATTTTGTAAAAGTAAAAAGTATATATTTATTAAACGTAGTAGCCTACTCATTTACGTTTTAATTTTTGTTTTAAATTTATAATATGTATACTTAAAATATGTAGTACAGGATGGATTAAAATATATTTCGTCCAATGAAGGGGAGGGGATGAAGTCGATTAGGATGGTTTCTTGTTTATTTACAATGTTTTTCATTAGTTTGTCAGCCACAAAATCCATGGTGATAATCCATACTCACTTTGTCCTTCATACACAAAAATTACAGAAAAGTAATTTTCCAAAAACAGTGTCCTGTTATACAGGATATCCCCGAAATCTCTGGTCCCCTTTTGTGGATTTGTTCTTGGGATCGAGACTAACATATTTTATAATATTAGTGGACCCGGCAATGCTTCGCTATTGCTTGATTTACCTAACCTAAAATTATATTCTGTTTTTGATCCAAATCAGTTGTTGATCAAAATTAGCTGTTGATGATCAAAATCAGCTGTTTTAAGCTTTTCATACGAACAGCTGTTTTTTGTGCCCCTGATAAAATTAAAAGAAATCTTTCTTCTTCTTCCTTAAGATTGACCTTCCATAAGATTAACATTGAAACTTTGAGGGCCACTGGGGCGTATCCCTGAGGACCGATGTAAATTATAATGGGATTCTGCTCATCTACAGGACACTACCTTTCTAACGGTATGCGCGAATTTCTCCTACGATGCACACAAGCTGAGAAAAAAGGACGACAAGTTTTGTGCTTGCCTATTAATATATAGACTAGCTGACCCGTGCGAATATTTCGCAAGTTCGGAGTAGGCCTACATTTACCTGATTTAACACGTTGATTTAATCCTGTTAATTAAGTTTATTTATTTACATTGGCTTATAAATAACAGTTTCCCTATACAATCTTACAGTGTAAACAATCTAACAGCTGTCATGCTAGTCAAACAGATGGTTAATAGACGGCGCCTTTCATTAGGAACATACAAAGTATAATATAAAAGTTTTTTAATCAATTTTTGTTATTAAAACATTAATTTTAAGCTGTTTGTCTATTTTTCCGGTGTAGCGGTTAAGGAAAGCTTTAAAATGATGCCTTATTCATGTAATTTGATAATGTATTAAGGAAGTTATGGCGTACCGACAAAAAAATGGTCTTGAGAAATAATATATGCGATATTAAAAAATCGGATGAAGTATATAATCGGACAATCGGATAAAATAGTATACGTTACTACGATATTGTTGCGTTTACTGTGTTGGTACAGGATGCTGGGTTGGTACAGGATGCTGAGTTGCACAAACCAACAGTTATTACGCATACTTCAACTATTATCCTTCACCCGATTGTTTAGGCAGTTACACCATTCGATACAGACCACAAAGGCATACAAAAAAGTTATAGGTAAAGCAAACAAAATGCTCACTGTATTGTAGTCAAACATCTGATGCTACAAATTATACTGCTTAATATAATTGTACATATTCATGGTGAAATTACATCGCATGCCGAATTATTGGGGAGGGTCGTGAATATTTTGATCTCTGTCTTACATTATGTATACGTCACCTCTACCCACAAAACCCTATTACATCCAGGCGCCTCAGTCCTAATAAAAGACTTGGAACCAAAACACGTTTATTGAAAGCACTTACATTTATTACCATACTAACCAACTTGGTAAATTTAGAATCAGCTAATTCTTCTTCTCAAGTAACACATTTTTTTAGATTGTGTAAAAGTAAATACAAACAAAAATCAACGAAAAAGGCGTACTGTAATGTAAGCCAATCATCTGGTGTTACATATTATATTGTTTCCTTTAGTTGACAGTATCAAAATTATTTTGAAAAGTCGTTTACTTAAATATTAATGGTGAAATTACAACGGATAATTGGGGACATTGCGTGTCTATTTTGGCCTCTTTCTTACTTTACGCACGGTCGCCCTACTTAGATCCAAGCGCCTCTGTCCTAATAAATCGTAATTTCCGTAAAATAATCAATGTTACAATAATCCGGTTGGTGAGCGAAGCGAGCAGGGCAGATGCCCTTGGTAAAATATTATAATGAAAAAGATAATAACAAAGGTACATAAATAAAACAAGGTTAAATAAAAGTATATGTATTCAAACAATTTGGAAATATAACTATTTGGTGGTCTGTAACGCCGATTTGTTCTAAAACAAATAGCTTAGTTTGCTGCACAACACGGTAAAAATGTCACCAAAGTAACGCTTCAAAATACTAGTAGTTCTGTGAACAATAGACCTCGCTCGTTGAAATAACAAATGTGGTTTTGAGCTTAGGTTAAAAATAGTGTGCCAGTAAGGAAGTAAGGAGAAGGTTTAACCAGCGAAACATTATTTTGCAATTGACGCGATTACGGGGTTTCTAGTTCTCGTATTTTTTCTTTTCTTGAGCTTTAGCTGCTAAAGATTTTCTTTTAGGGGGGGGGGGGGGCCATTGCGTTTTATTTAGCTTAATAATGCGTAAGGTAGCTAAACATATCGCGTTATTGAGGGAAAACATAGAATTAAATATTTACATACTTAAATAACTAAAACTTAACAATGTATTTACAGTTCCATATCATATGCCAATATTAGAAATAATGAAAACAAACGATGTTCAAGCGTAGTGATTGTGATCTCAACCCATGTACCAACACTTCCCACGCTGTCCAACGGTCATTTTCGTATGTCCTTTATCGCCGCGAGGTTTTATTTGTTCCATCTCATTTTGTAATTCAAGTAAAGCTAAATCAAATACTTTTATGTAACAATAATTTACAAGCATACGTTCAATTCTTTGATATATTCTCTACACTTTCTTATAATAATTTGTCATTTTTGGGCAAAGGATATAGTATTCCTAAATTACTATTCAAAATATGCCTAGTTTTGTTAGCAGTCTTGCAGTAGGAACATAAAAACTGGTGTTTTCAAAATAAGAAATTTGAAATTGATAAATATTTTTATACGGTTCTATTTAGAACTAAATTACATAACTTTTTTACATTTATGAAAAAATTACAAAATGTTTTATTACTTTTTATGTAGGCCTAAAGTTGAACTTTTTCCTTTCGTTACTGAACATGCTTGTTTCTTGAGCTAATAACTTTGTTAATTTTACTTCAATCATTTTTTTACTTTTATATATTAATTCTTTGAACTTTTATCTACAAAAAAGCTGTGGAACCCTTTTGAATTGGTTTAGAATAAACGTATACATAGTTAAAGTACAAAAACTTGAACGATTTTAAAAAAATGTTAAGTTTGTTGGCATTTTGTGAGCTTATCGTTAGAGATACGGAAAAAAAATGAAGAATACAATTTTGTTTAAAATAAAATTTGCTCCTCGCAAAATGTTATTAGTTTGTAAATTCGACTTACGGTTAAGCCACAAACTGGCTTTGGAAAAACGCTTACACTGAGAGAAACGGTGCGGCCGCAATTTTTATTTAATTTAAGGGGATAAAAATGAAAAAAAATCCGTATACATAAGTCGCTCGGTCTTGGAATAAGGAACATTCATGCAAAAAATCATCAAAATCGGTCAAGGCATTTGGCCGTAATCGTGAGACAGACAGATAGACAGAAACACAGACGAACGGTCGAGCTAAAACGGAGACCTCGTTTCGCTCGGTCAATTACACTGAAAAAATGGCCCTAACATTTTAAAAATGTATCCAATCGCGTTGTAAATCCCATGTGTTGGCACCCCTGATGCATATTATATTGCAATGTGGTGTGCGTTGCAAAGCTAGGTTAGGTTTGTATTTCAATCAGCAGTTGTGGGCTTTTATTCCAAATAAATTCCCACTCTGTTGGATCAAGCGTAATTTCTGTTCTGGCTTTTGTGTAATTTCTGCTTCAAGGGTTTTTAATCATGTAAACAAACATTGTATAAACGGGAAGTCAATGTGGTTAATAATTGTAGCGTAATTGGTAAATACAAGTACTGTTGAAACGTGCTGTACTGTTTCCATTTGTTTGCACAGTACGTCCATTACTACTTTACCGTGGGCAGTTTCAATTTACCAGCAGCAAATAAACACAGCAAAATATAACAAATTGCACTATTGATGAAATAAACATACTTTTGTGATTTTATACAGCAAGATGTTTGATATTTATCAGAAAGAATCAATACTAATATTATAAAGAGGTAAAATTTGTTTGTATGTAGGGGATAACTGGAACTACTGAACCGATTGAAGAAAATAGTTTTACTAATAAAAAGCTACACTATGTACCAATCTTACAAAAAGAATAATTAAGGGAACGGAAACGATACTGGGCCACATAGATTGGTACTGTTCAAGACTTACCTTAGAATCTAAATATCACCAAAATAGGAATATTTCAGCTTATCTCTTACAATGCACAGGATACCTAAAGGTTACCTCAATAAACCATAGAAATATGTATAATTTTAGGTTTATTAACCAAGTTAAATAAAAGTTTATACGCCCTTAATACAAAAAGATAATTAACATGCCCTTAATACAAAGAAAGATTGAGATTAAAAAAAGAAAACATATATTTTATTAAATTTAATTTAAAAACCCTTCCCAAAAATAAAATTCAAAAACCCTCCCTTTTAATAATAATTACAGAAATTATACAAAAGATTTACAAGTTACAAAGTTTTAACATGAAGTACCATGGATTTGTTTTAAAAAAAAATATATATATGTCGTTGGCCAACTCTAAAAGGTAATTATATAATTAAATAAATAGACAAAATTAATTATGAGACGTCTCTCTATATATATATATAAAAAGGTGTTAAATTTCTAATGTGTAGCCCTTAGGGCTGAAGTCCGAAATGTGCTAGCTTGCTCCTCCCAATTTATTTAATACTAACATATCCTAAATAGTACACATGTGCAAAAATTATTTTCAAAAATCCAGCCTATTTAACACTTAACATAAGAAAAGAACAAATACAGATAGTTCTCTTTTTTTTTTAAATTAACTTCTGTCTCTAATTAAAACTCAGTAGAAAATATTTAGATTATGCATTCCATTTTTCAGTTGCAAGGTAGGCCTTTTCTAATAGTAGTAGTAGCAGGTTATCTCATTGCATTAAACATCCCCTGCACTTGGACCAGTTTAACTGTATAACACAGATAACAATTTCCTTTTTAGAAAACTTGCAGTTATTTAAATAAGCATAAAATGATAGTTCTTTGAGTTGGCTGTATTTATTAAATTTTGTAGCACAAATAGCAAATTGCTACATAGATGGTGATTGTTAATATAACATGCGTAATGTTGCATAACACTGTCTGTACATGTTAGGTAAGCCACATGGTAACATAAAAGAAATGTTAACGTTTAGTTACATATCAGCCATATATTTTGCTTATAGCTTATTAAAAGTTTTCAATATCTGTTACACTGTAGACATACTACACAGTTATAGTTAATTAATGCATAACACTTTAGGCTTGTTGTGGAAATCTGTTTAGGCTTTAACAATAACAAAAATGATATCGGCTTTATAGTTTTTGTAGGCTGTAAGATTTACATTTAAAATTTAGGCTGTAAGAATTACATTTAAGTTTAGGCTGTTGTAAAAAAGAAATATATAGGTTTCTCTAATAAATTGAACAAAATGAGTTAGGAAGTTGTACATGAAGCAAAAGTGGAAATAACCTAATTAAGTTTTACAAGTAATATCTTATAATTATTAAGGTAAAGCTGAAATATTGTACCTGGTATGCGAAAACAAAAGGTTTAGAAGTAAATCATGTTCTTCAGCGACACACGTTACCCCGATCAAATTATCTAAAGTTTAGCAACATTACTACCACTTGCCAGCGTCTAAGAGTTTTCGTTCGTAACGTTCTAATGGCCGACGCTTTCTACGTACTCATGACAAAGCGAGATTTCAACTTAATAGATAAAGAACAGCTGATCGGTTGTGGGATGCTATGGCATTCTAAAGTGGTGTTACGGCTTCAGATACCGTACGGAGTCGACGTCTGGCGGAGAAAAGGATAACTGGGTGAAGGTTAAATACAGAAAGGTTGTAAGTAGGTAAAATAAATGATAGAAGTTGTTGATGGACGTTACAACTATCCCTGAGTAGCTATAGTTCATTTTAATAAAAACATTTTTATTTTAATATTTGTAAATTTAGTCGGAAAACATTCTTATGTTAAGCCTAGACTGATGAACCAACACATATTTCTTGAATGTGAACATTCATTACCACAGCAACCAATTGAATAAAATAACGGATAATACAGCTGTTTGCTCTAATATTTCCACTAACGGCTGATTCCAAACTTTGAAGAAATTATTTGTGTTTCTAACTTTTAGATTAGGTTTTTATTAAAGTGTAGACCTGAGTCTTGCTACTTCTTTTAACCGTTATTATAACTGCTGTTATAACATGTACGAAATAATTTGATTTGATCATTTAACATTATTTACCATCTTAGCTTTAGGCTATTATTAATTCTAAACCTTTATTATAAGTTGTTCCCAAAATCCCCCATTTTTAGGGGACACTCAAAATTTCCGATTGCTTTAAAAGATACTTTGGGTTAAGTTAGTATCGTTCACCAAAGGATAGTTGTTTGTTTTAACAAACACAAAAGTTACAAGGGGGGGGGGTGACTTTATAACCACCCTGTATAGGCTTAGTATGTTTATTCAAGTTAAGTTGTGATACGTTTGGTAAATGTTTTGTGACATTAGAATGTTTTTGTTTTCAGGGTTTGAAGGCTGGCTAACTTGGTGAGTCATATTATGCATTCATCCATCCACTGCGCATTGTATTTATTTTCATACCACAATAACCGTACACACCCTGTGAAAACATTACTGTACCCACTGAGCTATCTGTGACAGATACGTCCAACTCAAAGTACACAGTGGAATGTTTGCACACAAACCGTTGAACTGTTGTTTTTGCACAAATAAACAGAATGGTGTTATCAATGTTTGGGCGCGGTAATACATACAATATACTGATGTTCATTCATCGCACACGAACACGGATTTCAAATGAGTGATTTTTATACGAGGCAACGCCGATCGTATGAAAAGTGACTTGTTATAAACGATTTTTTTTTTATCATACTGCACTAGAAACACAGAATACTTAATTAATTAAATTACTTTGTTCATTTTTCTACAGATTTCAAACGTGGTTTAAACTATGCACGACAGTGCTGCTATCAGTTGGGAAGCAGCTTAACCTTTTGAGTTGTTGTAACTTTACCGCAATACATTGTTTACGTACAATATCTTTTGGTTTTAGTACAAACTAGTAGGTACCCGTGGCTTCGCACACGGTCCAAAGATTCGCCGCATAGTAATAAATGTTTATTGTTTTAGGGGTTTTTATTACATTTCACCCCTTAGCAGCACCCTATAAAATGCAAATTTGATTCACATAGTATATATGTATTGTAAGAAATAAATGTACCATTTTCCAGCTCTCTAGCTTAATAGGAGGTATAATAACTAACTTGTATTGTTTTATGGGCTGTTACATTTTCACCCCTTAGCAGTACAGTAAAAAATACAAATATGGTCTACTTTTTATATATCCCGTGTAAGAAATAAATGTACAAAATTTCCAGCTCTCTAGCTTAATGGGAAGTATAATAATTAATTTGTATTGTTTTAGGGGCTGTTAAATTTTCACCCCTTAGCAGTACAATAAAAAAATACAAATATGGTTTAATTTTTATATATATCTTGTATGAAATAAATGTACAAATTTCCAGCCCTCTAGCTTAATGGGAAGTATAATTATTAATTTATATTATTTTAGGGGCTGTTACATTTTCACCCCTTAGCAGTACACTAAAAAATACAAATATGGTTTACTTTTTATATATATCTTGTAAGAAATAAATGTTCAAATATCCAGGTCTCTAGTCTTAATGGAAGTACAATGATAAATAATTATTATTTTAGGGGTTATTTCAACCCTTAAATCTAAATTAATTCTAGCCTATGTTTCATTCCAGGTCATGATCTATATGTGTGGCAAATTTCATTCAAATAAATCCAGTAGTTTTTACGTTATTAATATTTATCATTTTAGGGGTTGTTTCAACCCTTAAATGTAAATGAATTTTAACCTATGTTTCATTCCAGGTCATGATCTATATGTGTGTCAAATTTCATTCAAATCCATCCAGTAGTTTTACGTGATTGATTAACAACACACACAGACAGACAGTGATGTTTATATATAATAGTATAGATAAATACATTGAGGTACTGGTGTAGTACATCTCGGAACTGAAGCTGAGAAATCAAAAAGGCACAATATGTCAGATGTCAGTTGTTGTTATGACTGAGGGTCTATCAACACGTTTTGCCGTTAGCTGTGTTTGTGTTTGCCATATTGTGTCTTTTTGACTTCTCAGTTTCAGCCCTGGACGTACTTCGTAGAAGTTTAAGATTAGTGGTATATTTTTAATCTTACATTGTTTTATAACACCGGTCTTGAACTCTGGGTTAGTGATCCTTTAATTTGTAGAAACTTTGGGAGTTGAGTCATATTCCCAAAACTTCGTGTGTTGATTTCAACTCACAAATGCTGGCAAATGTCCGAATAACTAATAATAAAAATGAACATCCATCATTAATAAATGATATCTTCAAACAGAGAGTCTATAAACAAGCGCTTTTTTTTAAACTAATTTTAAAGTTTATCATAAATGTAAAATAATTCGACCACGCAGCTGAACCGCTGACGTGAGTTGAGCGAATTTCCAAAATTAAGTTTATAGGCTTATGTTTTAGGGTTTCAACCAACAATTCGGGAAATAGGTCTATTCACGACGGTGCTGAATAGCTGCAAAATGGTTCGCACGCCATCCCGCATATTGGGAGTATCTTCAACACACAAAGCATTGCGTGCTTCGCACGCCCACCCCACGGTAGAATCCGCCACATGGCTTTGAACCGGATGCTTCTATGGTATTTTAAGTTTTGATCGATTTTGGGGGAACCAAGCGAGGTATAAGGTCGCGTAAAAAAACAAAAACTCCAGAGTAACATCCTGCATTTATATTTCTAGAAAAAACTAAAAAACAAATTTATTCTCATAGGAAAAATCTCAAAAAATTTTTACTTCCGGTCAAAAAACGTGCTTCCGATTATTGGATCTTTTTGGGTAACGAACTCATCCGAGCGACGTAGACAACCAATATGTGTACCAAATGTGCGCTGCGTAAACCAGCTCTGACGAGCTGTATGACTGCTTAAACGTTTCAGAAAACTTTTTGTAAAAACTCTTTTAACTTTTTTGCAAAAATTCCAATTTAGTTTTTTTTATTTCGAGTCATTCTCATGCAGTGGGTATAAGAACAGATAGGCTTTATAGATCTGTATCTACGACTAAATCATATTACGTTTCACAGATGATTTTCCGTAATATTTCAAAAAACCTGAGACGTTTTCAAAATTATGAAATTAAGGCCTATAAAAAACAAGTTTCTTTATGGTAAGGGGAGGTAGGGAGGGATTATTGTGAGTCCGTCATTTTTTCGGATTATTTATAAAGTTATGTTTAGCCTATATGTCACTCTTTTTATCTTTTAATTTTTTATCTCGCCTTCTACTTTTGATTCTTTTAGGGGTATTTTTGGTGTGGTCACAGGACTGACGTTGTTGTTCTGGTGATGACCTATTTATAAATTCTTGTACATTTTAAAATTGTGTTTTCCCTGTTCTCTTTCCATAATTATTATTGAAAAGTTAGGTTGTGCACGGCTCGTGCCCACACACAGGCCTCGTGTCTATGTGAGCACTTATCCATAGACAATAATTTGAAATTTTTGTAAAATTGTATTAATGGGAAATACATAAAATAAAAAATAAAAATAAAGCTAAAATTATTTAATATTATTCTTAAGTGATATAAAAATTATTTGAAATTTGATTACTATTACGTTCATGCAGATACAACGTTCAGCATTTACCGCCTGTTCTCTCTTCACGTAGTTACCCTTTTCTCCGCTGGCCGGCGACTCCGTACGGTAACTGCAGTTAGTATGTGAAAGCCGTGTCTGTCAACTGATCAACTGTTCTTATCTCGTCCGTTAATTTAGCTTCGTCATCGAACATTCCAGAAGGGTCGGCCATTTTAGCCTGTTACAAACTCATCTGTTAAGACTAGCTTGTAAGATCACCGCGAAGTATTAGCTATGTCGTGACTTTTTCTTTATTAATTTAGTCGCAAGTCTTACAACTGTGCGTGGCTAATTAACATGCCTTTGTTATAAGTCCTTTCTTCTGAATACCGTTTTCACTGGTCCAAGTACTACACATAATTGCAACAACTACTTATGTTCTGCTGTTAAAGCCAACCATCAACATGCAGCTTTAGTAAATACTTTTCTGCGACAGTGCACTTATTCAATGTAGCTATGAACTAAAAATTTGTAATTTTCTTAAAAAATCTTCAGTGAACTTTATAAGGAACTTTGAATAGGCTGTGTTCTTGTATTTCTTTTGTGATAAAATGAATAATATATAAAATATGTCTTTGTATTTAATAAACTTAGGAGGAGCAGCTATAGCATATTTTGGACCTCAGCCCTAAGGGCTCTATATTAGAAATTTTATATATCTTTTTTTAATAGAGAGACGTCTCATAATTCTTTATTTTTATTTATTTAATTATACTTAGCTTTACAGTTGGCCAACGGCATAAAGTTAATTATTAAACAAATCCATGGTATTACATGTTAATATTTTTTGTAATCTTGTTTAATCAATTTTGTATGAATTCTGTAATCATTACTAAAGGGGAGGGTTTTTGATTTTTATTTTTGGGGAGGGTTTTTAAATTCAAATTAAATTTATATATGTAATTTTGTAAGCTGATGTTTTCTTTTGTACTTAAGGGCGTATAATTAATTTTTCTTTTCTTATCAAATAAGGGCGCATAAATTTTTTATTTAATTTTGGTTAATAAACCTAAATTTGTATCTAGTTCTTTGGTTTATTGACTTAACCTCAAGGTATCTTGTGGATTGTACTGTAAGTGATCAGCTGAGACATTTCTATTTTTGCGATTTTTTTACTTTAAAGGTAAGTTTTGAACATGACCAATCTATGTGGCCCAGTATTGCTTCCGTTTCCTTATCTATTCGTTTTGTAAGATTGGTACATTACTTAAGTCAGAGGGATGATATGAGATAACTACCCTTAAAATTAAATCAAGCAATAGTGAAATTAAATGGTCCACTAGTTATTTATAAAACATTGTAGGTGTACAAAAAGTGAAATTATGGTTCTGAAGTTGAGCA
>JAGFPH010003482.1:26140-36657 GCA_018207615.1 Philaenus spumarius
ACATTGTAGGTGTACAAAAAGTGAAATTATGGTTCTGAAGTTGAGCAAACAGTTATTTCACGCCTCAAACGATATAACTATTAAATTATTAATATAACGATGCACATTCGTTAAAACACAGTATTATATCAACAAAAGAAAGGTTTGATAAATCATTCAAGCGGCAACCCGACGAAAACAACAGTACAGTTCATTGGAAATACAATTCCGTTCGGTCCAACTTAGAAAACAATTGCTCACGAGTTTTCAAACAAAAGGGAAACCTATCCGAGTATCCTTAATGCATAACGTTTTTCCAGCGAGTTTTTCTAAGAACAATCTATAGAAAAACTAAGGACAAAGTAGAGACGATAGAGAAAATAAAGCAATTTTTCAGACAATCGTCTTTCTAGAAAATACCTTGTGTGGGGCGATTTCTACTTTCACTATTCTCCACCGCGATGCATCGCTTTCCCGCCCTAGTTTAGTGGTTAATATTTAAAAATTGTAATATTGTTGTGATACTTAGTGACTTATGCAATCCACTTATGTTAATAAAAGAGGTGCATACTGCATATTGTCCATATCTATAATAATATTATAAAGAGGTCAAATTTGTTTGTATGTTGGGGGTAATCTCTGGAACTACTGAACCGATTGAAAAAATATTTTTAGTATTAATAAACGGTACCAGAAACTGGCACATACTTTCTCACAAACATATTTAAATGGTTAAACAGATTTACTGTGACTTCATAATTGTATTTAAGTAGGAAAAGGGAAACATTAAAGTAGAGGAGAGTAACTAATAATAATAATTATTATTATTATTAGCTAGAGAGATAACTATTCGATCGATTTCAAACAAATTTGCACCAAACATGTCAATTAGGCCTGTATAGATGCACGAAAAAAGGTTTAGAAAACATTTGAAAAAAATCTCCCGTTTGGCCAAAAAACCCCAAAAGTTAGTTACTATTATTATTATTACATAAACGATAATTTTTAGAAAGATGCGGGTTTTTGCATATAGTAGGGTACAAAGGGCTACAAATAAGCCTAATTTTGTCAAAATCGTTAGAGCCGTTTTTGAGAAATTTTGATTTGTCTCGTTTTTTGGCCATTTTTTGGGGGAAAAACCCCTTAAAAATCCAAAATTTGAAAAAATTAAAAAACTGCCTGGAGATATTGCAGAACTATGCCTACATACCAAATTTCATAAAAATCGGACCCTTGGAATGGTCTCCAGCTCTGTACACATCCTAACAGATACACGGACAGACATCACACAAAAAAAAAAACATGTTTTTGGGTTCAGGGAGCACCACAACAAAATAATTTCACTAAAAATATTTTTGGGTTCAGAGAGCACCACATATAATTTCACTAAACAATTTTCTGGGGTTCAGGGAGCATCAAAACAGATAATTTCACTAAAAATTCAAATTAAAAAATTTGGACTAAAACAATACTTTCTCCAAATACTACGTATATGGGGGGAAGGGGGGAGGTAAAAAGCTACACTATATCCCTAAGTAACATAGGCTATAATTAATTCATTTTGATAAAAACTTTTTTCATTTCAATATTTGTAAATGTAGTCCGTCAAAATTCTTAGGTTAGGCCAAGAATAATGAACCAACACATCCAAAAACATGTGTTTATTCATTAATCTAGGCCTAACCTAAAATTATTAAAGATTATTAATTCGAATCAACTGTTTTATCTGTTATTTTATTGGTTGCTATGATAATGAATGTAAATACATTCAAGAAAATAGAAAGCTTCTGACGTAGGACAATCTGTTACACTTATATACCCATCTGTAATATACTAAGTTAGCAATGCTCGTGGCCTAACCGGCTAACGCGCTAGTCTATGGTAATGGACTCTGCTGGTTCGAATCTCGGCAAGACCAAAACTTTTTCAAGCTAACGGAATAGAGCGTTTCATAAAATGCATGAGAAAATGCGTGACGGTAAAATCTGATTCACTGCCAGCAATCATAACACTTCAAAAATGAAAAAAATTAATGGTTTTAAATTTAATATTGCTCTTATGGGATAAACATCCAAGATGCCCCCCCCCCCACTACAGGAGACCCGAAACAAAGGCTTGTCCAAAGAGACTGTAGAAGGATGAGGTCACCAGGGATCTGAAAGTGAATGAATGGAAAAAGATAACGACCGATAGAGAGGCGTCTATAGGAATATTGTTGACAAGGACAAAGTCCATTAAGTGTTGAAGTGCCACACAAGAAAAGATAAGATTGATTACACTTAATTAATGTTAAGAGGGGTGTAAGAAAAGCATCGACATAATGCCTCAAATACAAAAAGTATTACATTAAAACAGTTACACAGACAAAAACATGGTACATTGGTATTTTGATCTTTAATAATAGATCAAAGGATTGTATAAGTAAATGGAAAGTTGTGTGTAAGATTTAATTAAGGTCTAACTATCTTCTTTAGTTATAAAACGTAGAATTAGGTGACTGCCTGATCGAAATGAAACAAGTATTATGTGTTTGGTTTCAAGATTAAAAAACTAATCTAAAATCATAAGAAAGTATCTCTCTTCATCGTTGAAATAAATCTCTTTTCCATAAACTTCATACTAGGTTCTTTTTGTAGGTAAGTTTAGAGTTATAAGATCGCCTCTTCATTGCGTCTTAAGTTCGAATCGGTAGACACTTGCTGCAAATGAACGCGGGACACAACGTCATTTCAAATGTTGTATAAAAGAATATATTGGTAATAAAAGTTTGTAAATTATACAGGAAGATTCACGAAGAAACGGAAAAACTTTCAGGACGTGTTCTACTAGTAAAAATAAAGAAAAAAGTTCCTATAAACATAGGTTCGGAAATACATAGTTTTCCAGATATTCGCCATTTTGCTTTTTGTACAAAATAATTCATATGTAGAGAAACGTTTGACTGATTGAGTTCAACCTTGGCAAGAAGCTTAACCTAACAATGATATATCTCAAGAAAAATAATCGATTCTATCCAATCATGCGTTTCAAAATGGCGGCTTTTGACAATTTCAAACCCAAATTACACAAAAACCGCACTTTTTAACAATCAGAAAATTAACAATAATTGCATTTCTGAGTTATAAAAAATAAGTTATGCAGTTCCAATAGTAGAAATGAAATTGGACGAATTTTCACTTCTGTAGGCTATAATAAATAAATAACACAAAGAAATTTAAATTAAAATAAAACAAATTTAGGCCTATGTGTGTGTTAATTCTTCTCAATTTGGATATTTATTCCAATAGCTTTTTGGAGTATGAACTCACATAAGTTATTCTACAACCTATTGTTTTTTTGATCGAATTGGCATAAATGCATCCATTTAAATGCCAAGGTAACAACTTTAAGTCACCAGGAGGGCATACTGAAATATATTCAAGCTTGCACTAAATATTTTTAGCTTTAACTATATTTTATTCACTTTATTTTAAGATTTAGGTAGGAAAATTAATCAAAGCTTAAAATTATTAGACAAAGCTTTTAGTACTAGATATTGCTTATTTTTCATTCAACAGACCCAATAAACCAAAACTGTAATACCTCTTACCGATTTTAAGAAAAGTGTACCTTTGTTAACGTATAGAAAGATAGTGACCTCTTTTTAAAAAGAACTTTGGGGAAATACATTTTGAAATTGGTTTCCCTTTTATAAAGTCGTTTATATGGTTTCACGAGAGAAAATTTTGCAATGTATTTTAAACTTGTAAGCTATCTAAAAACTGTTGATGAAATTGTATTTTTAGCATTCACTACATCCGTATATATCGCATAACTTTATAACACTACTCATTAAAAATAATATAACTCAACATTACAGTTTAACAAGTTTTACCTTTAATGGCAATTTATTTTTATAGGCTAGTTTAGCAAATTAGATTGGTAGATAAATCAGCTATTAATACAATTTATAATAAATTCGGTATTCATGTACCATTCTCGGGGTCTGGCACTCGATTTTTGACATGAACAGACTTTTATCATAAATACGCATTTTTTGAATTTACAGATATAAAATGATTAATAAGAAATTATGGCGTCTATTTTTTGTCTATTGGAAGTTAATTAAGTATTTAGATTGATGTAGTTCATTGATAGTTTAACTGTTAATATAGTAGAATATACCACGTTCTACTCTTTATGTTCACTGATTAATACACACTTGGTTGGTTAAAATCACATTTTAAATAAGAAAACTTTCTTTTGAAGACATTTGGCGTCCCTTTTCTTGGTCTATCCGTACTCATTCCTTTCAAAAATGTCCGCTTCAATCCTTCCTCTTGCGTACGCATCAGTTGACGTCATCGCCGATACCACGTTCCTATTGGCTAGTCGCGGTGTCTTCTGGTTACGTATGTGAATTGCAATTGTTGCTGTACTGAGCGGAAATGGCCATGATTTAAATTTGACGTGAGTTTTGTTTACTTATTGCATTTTTTTTGTATTTGCGGATTAGCGATTATAATTTACTTTGAATATCGCTGGTTTTTCAAACGTTAATTTTTTATTTTACATTAAAGGATTTATTATACAAACCGTTTTATAAATATAGCTCATGGGTCAAGTAAAGTACTTATATTATAACTAGACATCTCATTTTCCTAATGCTTTTACTATAAATAATGCTAACTAAATTTATGTTTAATTATGGTTGAACAGTTTTTAATACAATCTAGCGTCTTCATTTACATTTTAGAATACTTGTGTTTTACTGCTTTCCATGAATTGTTTTGACTTGTCCATAGACATTCAAAATTGCTGCTTGTTTACAATATAATAATTCGACTGATGTTGACATGTAAATGAATATGATTTTTAATAAAACAAAGATATCGTATATTTAATTTGTGTTAGTGTGGTGCTTAGTGGTTGTGATTGAATTATTATCTTAGTTGAGTTATTGATATGTGTAGGCTTGATTCTAAATAATAAATACATTAACAGGTTTGTTGTGATATGGTAACTACGTTAATACATCATCCATTTTATATCTATCCTGATATTTAAGTGGCTTAGTTATAAGTTATTATTAATATTTCTTATTATTACTGATTTTATAAATAAATTATCTTTGATCTATGCTAGTTTATTTACTTCCTATGACAGGTTAGGTTTGAATGTTTACATTGTGTAACCTAGGTCAAATACTGAATACATAGGTTGGTTTGTCAATAGGCTATTACATTTAAACTGTTTACTTTATCTTTAAGATGGGATTTGTAACGTTATAACTTGTGTTTTGTAATATTAAGTTCGCAACGCCAGCGATATCGAATAAGATTAAGTATCTGCAATGGACTTCCTACAGTTGCTTAACCCCAAGATTAAAGTTCGTTGATAAATTCCATTTCCTTGTATTGTTGTGCATACAGGTTGTGCGTTTGCATTGTGTGTAAATACAGAAGTAAGTAGCCTGAAAAGTATTGTTCCAAGAAACAATTGTACATGTAAAATTTAAAAATGTTTAAGTAAGTGTCAAGGAAAGAAATATATTATGTAGCATTACATTCACTGGTAGTGTATAACTGTGGGTAGGCCTACTAAACAGTAAAACTTTGCAAACCACATAACTTAACTATTATCCTTCATCCGATTGTTTTGACAGTTACACCATCAATTATACATTGATGATGTCTAGCAAAAAGGGCATAAACAGAAAATTACACATTTTACAGGAGTCAATAAAAACTTTCTCATTTATTATTATTGAAACATTTGTGGCTAATTAATATTTATTTGGGTACCTAAATAAATTTTATATGATATTTAAAAATATTTAGTATTACAAATTATTTTACTTTAAGTTATTCATTAAAACATCAAAAACTTGTCACTTAGGTCCTTTTTACAAATTGATTTTCATAAACATAAAACTTAGGCCCCTCACAAAATGTAGTTGTTCAATATTAGATGAATGAAAGTAATGTCCTCTGCAGTGTACTATTCCCCCATATGTCGATAGTTGGTTTAAAAAAAATTTAAATATATATATATACAGAAATATTAATGTAAAATTATGCAAATCATCCCAAGCCTTTAGACCAGGTAACTAGTCGTATCCCGCCAGCTTGGAAGCAAGCCAACCACCATTTGCTTTATTTCCGCCCTCCTACCCTTAAACCACAAATATGAAAAGATGCCTGTCTCGCGAGATTCGAACCCGTGATCTTCTGATCAAGAAGACACCACGTTACCACTCGGCTAAGTCTTGAAATGGATAAATTAACGGCTCTTAGTTACTTTACAATTCAACCATATTGTCTATTTCGCCCCTTCAGACGGATCACCATCGTTATAAGCAAATGGGTTAAACATTTCGTATATATTGGCCTATCAACACTATCTATCAACACTATCAAAACTGTTAAAGACTTCTGCAAGTTATGGTTGCTTCTCCCAGAAGAACCAATGCTATTATTTATCAGTTGTGCCCTTTTTGCACAATGGCTTTACTTCAGAATGTTAGTAAAAAAACATTACTTTTATTAATAGGAAATAGCAGTTATAGGTCCTTTTTCCTAGACAACAAACTAAATTCATGTAATAAGACTATAGTAACTTTTGTTTTGTAACAATAAATTTTGTTGGTTGGGCCCTTTTTGCTAGACAAACAACAAAAGAAACCAAAAACACGTCTGGAAACAATTCTCCAATCACGAATAACAATAAAATATCCATTGATTTTGTACAAATATTTCATTATTTGTTTCTGAACAATTCAGTTATGGTTTGAAGGCGAGCTTATTTTTTTTATGTAGCCTACGTAATTAATAAATCACATTTATGTAGTAATCATGCTCAGCTGGCAAAGATCAAAGTATTGAATGTTGGACTAGACCGTGATAATGGTTAATCTCTGTGGTCACGTTCTGCGGCCATGACTCAAATAAACAAGAGCTTACCCAACAACTATGAGATAACGTGGTTAATTAACGCTGTTCTCTACACTTACTAGAAAACACTAGATATCGATTGTAAACACAAGGTGATAGGGTTTCTATTTTTAGCGATTTTCTATAGGTAAGATTAGCTATTGGCGTGACTCTCATGGACCTAAGGTCGGAAGTGGTCAGTGAGCAACGATCGTGGAACCCGAAACACGTTTTGTCATTAAAAGTTATATACTACTAGCTGAATACCCGTGCTTCGTTTCAGGGAATTTGTTTTTTTTCATCTCTATGACTCATAATTAATTGTAATATTTTTCTCTCGTTTTCTTTCATCTATTATTTCACGAAAATAAATTATAACATGTATTTTCAATTAGTTTGGTATTTATTGTTCACTGGCTGCCCGTCAATCGTCTTCGTCACAATAAATTAAATCAATAAAAAAATCAAAGCAAAGAGAGTCTTCTTTTTCAGCCGCTAAATCTACATACTGGTTTGCTAGATGTTTGCAAATCACCCAGAATATGCGAATGTATAGATCCGATTGTTTTAATCAGCTTACGTCTAAAATATTTTCTTAAAATTATTAAGTGAAACATTTCAGCTCTCTAGCTTTAAGGAAAGAACATCAATTAATATTTATTGTTTTTAGGGGTTGTTATTACATTTTCAATCATTAGCAGCATGTAAAAAAATTTAAAACTGGTTTATTTTTATATGTATATTGTAAGAAATAAATTTACAAAATTTCAGCTCTCTAGCTTTAAGGAAAGTATACAAATTAATATTTATTGTTTTTATTGGTTGTTATCACATTTTCACAAGATATAGCAGCACGTAACAAAATATAAAACTCATTTTCTTTTTATATGTGTTTTGTAAGAAATAAATGTACAAAATTTCAGCTAAAAGTAAACAAACAACATTTATTATTTTAGAGGATGTTTCAATCCTTAAAGGCCAAATATTTTAATAGCCTATCTTAGTGCGCTTCGAGCGCTTATGAGCAATACGTATACCAAATATTACACGTTCCTTGGCGGTACTAAATAAATATTTATTGATTTAGGGGTTGCTACTAAATTTCACCCATTATCAGATCGTGATAAAACGTAAAACTGGTTAATTTTTTTTATATGTTTTTTGTAAGAAATAAATGTACAAAATGTCAGCTTTCTAGCTTTAAAGAAAATATAACAAACAATGTTTATTGTTTTAGGGGTTGTTTCAACCTTTAAAGGCCAAATATTTTCTTAGTTCTCCTCAAACCTTAATTACTGAAAAATGTCAAGACACCTTTTTTGTAGCCCTTTTAATTCACTATCGGATGATTTAACAGTCAAAACAGTCACATGAAGGATAATAGTTAACTATCCCAATCAAAAAGGAATCAAAAGGGCTATGAAAAAGGTATGATACATTTCTTGTTAAAATGTACGGTTTTCGAATAATTTAGGTTTACAATTTTCAAACAGCCACCGTTTTGAAACGCACTATTGGATAGAATCGATTATTTGCCTTGCGATAGATCATTGTTAGATTAAACTTCACGCCAAGTTTGAACCTAATCAGCCAAACCGTTCTATAGATGTTAATTATTTTGTACAAAAGAACAAAATGGCGGGTACTTGGAACACGAAGCATTTTCGAACCTATGTTGAGGAACATTTTTTTTAATTTTCACTAGTAGAACACGTCCTGAAAGTTTCTCCGTGATACAGCTTGTATGTATACAAATTTTAATGACACAAAAAACCTGTTCTGGAGATCGTGATCAGTTCTCATTAACCACTCCCGACCTCAGGTCTCGCCATAAGTCACTGCAATAGCTCATCCTTCCTATGGAAATTTTATAATAACACGAACATTTTTTCTCTGTGTAGTTTACAATATAGATTAGGATGTTACACTGCTAAACATACACGTTCTGCTTCTCCATTTTCCATGCAAAGTGACCATTAATTCAGTGTGTCTAAGTAAGTGTTTCAATTTGTAAGCATAATTAAACGATTCCGCGGTCCCCAACCGCTAACCCAGTCTCTATTCAGAAAGTGTCCTTTATTAATTGAATACATAAATCTTGGAACGCAGCGCCAGCCACGACCTTTGTTCCTTTTAAATGCAATTTTAGCTTAGAGATACCGGCGCAAATGCTGGCCCTTGAGCAAACCGCTACTAACCTGACTAAAAACATCAGTAACCGGTACATCTCTGTTTAACACGTTCACTGCTAAGGACGCACATGTGAGCTTGACATTGAACACTATGAGAAGCGGCCGATGCACAGAGCAATGCACGCCAACCCCCGTATTGGAAGAATTTTCAATACAAAGAACATTGCGTGCTTCGCACGCCTTCCTCCGTATTGGGAGTATTTTCAATACACAGAGCATTGTGTGCTTAGCACGTCAATCCCCATGTTGTGAGTATTTTGAATACACAATACATTGCGCGCTTCGCAAGCCAACCCCCGTATTGGGACTATTTTCAATACACAGTGCATTGAGTGCTTCGCACGCCAACCCCCGTATTGGGAGTATTTTCAATACACAGTGCATTGCGTTCTTCGCACGCCAAACCCCGTATTGTATTTTCAATACACAATGCATTGCGTGCTTCGCTCGCCAACCCTCGTATTGGGAGTGTTTTCAATACACAGTGCATTGTGTGCTTCGCACGCCAACCCCCGTATTAGGACCATTTTCAATACATAGTTCATTGCGTGCTTCGCACGCAAACCCCCTTATTGGGAGTATTTTCAATACACAGTGCATTGCTTTCTTCGCACGCCAAACCCCGTATTGTATTTTCAATACACAATGCATTGCGTGCTTCGCTCGCCAACCCTCGTATTGGGAGTGTTTTCAATACACAGTGCATTGTGTGCTCCGCACGCCAACCCCCGCATTGGGAGTATTTTCAATGCACAATACATTGTACGCTTCGCAAGCCAAAACCCGTATTGGGAGTATTTTCAATTCACTGTGCATTGCGTGCTTCGCACGTCAATACCCGTATTTGTAGTATTTTCAATACACAGAGCATTGCGTGCTTCGCACGCCAAACCCCTATTGGGAGTATTTTCAATACACAGTGCATTGCGTTCTTCGCACGCCAAACCCCGTATTGTATTTTCAATACACAATGCATTGCGTGCTTCGCTCGCCAACCCTCGTATTGGGAGTATTTTCAATACACAGTGCATTGTGTGCTTCGCACTCCAACCCCCGTATTGGGAGTATTTTCAATACACAATGCATTGCGTTCTTCGCACGCCAAACCCCGTATTGTATTTTCAATACACAATGCATTGCGTGCTTCGCTCGCCCACCCTCGTATTGGGATTGTTTTCAATGCACAGTGCATTGTGTGCTTCGCACGCCAACCCCCGTATTGGGAGTGTTTTCAATACACAGTGCATTGTGTGCTCCGCACGCCAACCCCCGCATTGGGAGTATTTTCAATGCACAATACATTGCACGCTTCGCAAGCCAAAACCCGTATTGGGAGTATTTTCAATTCACTGTGCATTGCGTGCTTCGCACGTCAACCCCCGTATTTGTAGTATTTTCAATACACAGAGCATTGCGTGCTTCGCACGCCAAACCC
>JAGFPH010003482.1:42169-73488 GCA_018207615.1 Philaenus spumarius
GGGGGGGGGGGGCCGAAAAACTTCAAAATTTTCGGACTTTTGTCGGTTTTTCACTTATAACTTCTAAACTAAGCGGTTTTCGACCAAACAATTTATTTTCAAAGTTGTAGAGCAGTAAATTTTCTACAATTTGGTATTCTTAAACTTCTTCCTAAAGCTAATATTAAACGAGATACAGCCGATCAAAGTTAGAGATATTTTCTCAAAATGGCAAAAATTGGCCAAAACCTTCGTTTTTGGCACTCTAACTATCAATTACCATTAGTTCTACAGTAATTATGGTAATCACTCATCAATATCGACATGTTGGAACACGCGAAGGCTTTTTTTGTGAAGTGTAGTTATTTCAATGTTATCGTGTTACCCTATTACTGCCAACTCATAATCTTGAACCTCAGTAAACATATATTAGGTTGTTGAAATCAATGACTAATTAAAGAATTAATTGAAGAATATAATTGATATAAAAATAATGGTAGTATGTCCAATAATGCAAGTATATACAATTTATGTGTAAAAACTTCATTAGGCTACCAACAATTTGAAGCGTTTGGGTTCTGCTGCACCATCCTCGTAATCGTCGTCGTCGTTTAGAAAGTTGTCGGGGTCTATGAATCACTCAATTAACACTGGTGACTTTGTTACAAGATTGAATAATAATGAGGGGGTTTTAAAAATAAAAAATGTACTTCTTCAGGATGACGAGAATAATAATATCCTCCTTGTTTGGTAATTTACCATCCCCAAGCAGATGGCAACTTCTCGTAGACCCCTTGGCTTCCCATCCACGTCTGGACTTGTTGGTAAGTCCTGAATGAATGGTACTTAGCGGCATCTCTGATTGGTGGCAGTCTGGCAAGTTGGCAGCTGAAAATGCGGTATCTCAGGTCATCTAGGTTGTACAATGTTCCCTCCATACAGTTTCACCAAGAACTTCTCTCCAACGTCAGCAATTTGAGCTGGAGTTGCCTCGGGGTCCTTGAAAATCTCAAACATCTCGGAGAGGCCGGGGTTCTTCTGATACGTCTGTATCACCTTCTTAGCACAGGGTCCTCGAGTTAGAAAACTTGACAGAGTCATCCCACAGCACCCCCGAACAACCTATAAAAGTTTCATTAACTTCGGAATTTTTTCCAGCAGACCCCACTTTTTATGCTCTGTCTACTGGACTAGCAACGGAATGAAAGTACTTATTATGGTTATCAACCAGCAGATTGATGACTCGGATCGTGGTAGAATGCCCTCGTCTAAAGCTGAATTGAACTGCTCGGGACAAAGATAATCTGTTGAAATTAATTGTTGTTGTTTGCGTTGAGTTGGTGAATCTTTGAAACTGAATTTTTCGTGTAGCTGTACCTTTTGCCATCCTAGTCAAGTAATGATATGTCCAGTCGTTTGTGATTTAAGATATATTATTGTTATGGGTCTCTCAGACAAGTGCCATTACTCGAGTAGCTCAATCGTAAATGGTTATTATTTGTTATTGCCTTTTTTTGTAAGTTTGTTTATTGTGGTGTAAGTATACAAGTTTGTGATTATAAGTAAAGTACTGGCGTGCGTTATTTTAGGGGCAGTGAGTCAGATTGACGAAGAATGAGATAGTTTTTGATTAGGAACTTGGTGATGAACATATTGACTATTCAGGTAAAGAATATATTTTATAGGAATTTCATGAAGCTGCAGACACTGAAAATGATGGAATTGAAAGTGAAGAAGAAGATGAGAACATAGTAAGAAATTCCTTTGACTTAACCATGCTAAATTTTCTTGCCCTGATTGTCCAGTGCAAGAGTAGTTTTTTATTGAAATCTTCTAAAATAAATTTCCAACTACCCGTACCTATAAAATGTTTTCCAACTAGCTTTTATAAGTGGCAAATTTGTTTGTTTGTTGTAATATTACTTATGTAAACACTTTTTTTTTTTAAAGATAACACTTTCTTAAAATGTTTTCTTTATTGTGATTAAAATGAAAATGTTTTGTATTATTGTAATAAGTATTAAAACATGTTATTAAAAATAATGATACAATAATACATTAACAAAAGATTTTTGCTGGTATTTTGTTGTCGTAAAACTAAGAGAAACTTAAACGGGAATGTCAGACGCTACCACTCACGTTACAAAAAGGGGCGCCACTACCTTAGGGTTACAAAAGTAAATCATTTTACAAATTTTAACAAAAATTACGTTGACCTTTAGTACTTCCAGAGATTTTGTTTGTAAATCACTCTACTATTGCACGTCCTTTTTCACGTGAACATGGTATTATATTCACTTAAATTATACATAATGAAATGACCAATAAAAAGCAAGCACAACAGAGAAAAATAAGGTAACTATATAAAAACGTTGTTTTGTATAATCAGATCCAACCAACGTTTCTATACTTCTTTCCTACTTCTAATAACCATCTGTTTGCATTTATAGTGATTTTAAAAGTAGCTGCACTATTCTTTCCTGAATATTTTATTGCCTCTGGGATGGTTCTATAAATCTGCACGCTAAATAATTGAAACCATAATATCCGCTACTACTTTCTTTAAGTGCGTTACAATCCGAACTACTTATGCTCTACGTTTTGCTCTGTGTCGATAATGGAGGAAAAGTAGAGTGGCTAGTAGGGTAGACAATTTATTAACTATATGAATAACTTATGCGCTTAACTAAAATAGTGCTTTTATAATTTTGTCTAATCATATTCCCAAAATAAGTGGAAATATTCCCATGATTCAATAATCATGAAAGCAAAATATAAGAAATTATTGACATTTTATATCACTCATTTCGTAAATAACAAATAATTTGTTACGTAAACATTATCTAGTTATATTATACTATCCTAGCTGCCCGATCCGGCTTTGCACTGATAGACAAATCAAAGTTACATGTATATTAACAAAAAATGTATATCAATAAATATATTACACTATGTATTTTTTATGGGGATTTTTAGTAACTTTGACGACCCCGAACCACCCTAAAATTTCGAATTTTTTGAAAACCTTTCTTAGGGAGAACCTAGGGCCCTAGAGGAAGCTACATATCAAATTTCATTCCTATCCGTTTGGTGGTTTTTTTAGTAACTTTGAACCCCCAAACCCCTCTAAAATTTCGAATTTTTAATAACCTTTCTTAGCGAGCACCTATGGCCCTAGAGGAAGCTACATACCAAATTTCATTTCAATCCGTTCATGGTTTTTGTGATTTCGTGATGAGTGAGCCAGTGAGTGGTATTTGGATTTTATATATATAGAATGAGATAAATAAAGTTAAAATCAGTCATATTTGAAAAAAGAAATGGTGCATAAATATTAAGGATTAACAGATTTAAAGAAGATAAGTAATAGGTTTTAATAATTATTTGATTATTTAAGTAACCATGTATTAAGCTGTGTATTAAACACAAGTATTCTGAAAAGTCTAAAATATTTATGAATTTGGGCTTGTATAATTTTTTATACTGAACTTCCTCGTGTTTATTTATTTTCAACTTAACTTTTAATAAATGAAAAGCAATAATAATAAGAACAAACGAATTATTATTTATTAATTTGATAACGATATACTTATCTATTTCAACAAATAAAGATAAATCACTTACGGCCTAAAATGGGCTCGATAACAAGACAAATTTTAATCTCGGGGCTGGTGTCCGTGGACCCGATATTCAATCAAAATATTTAACAAACACATAAAAAAACATACAATTAAAATATTGAGAATGTTCTGAAGAATAATTAGAATATTTATAATGAAATGTTCTCAGAATGTGAGGTTATAGTCAGGCAGATTAAAAACTAATAAAATTCTGGCTTTATCACAAATAGTTCTTGATTGTAAAGTCATAGTTTGGAAAACAATTATTTTTTTATATCTGTTCGTAATGAATTTAAAACATAATTAGTTCAATTTATTTGGATTGAAAAAAAAGGTTAAAATCAAAGTTTTTCATAAAATAAAAAAAATGTTAGGCCTATGGTTTTGGCAGCACTGAAAATCTAATTGTTATTCTCCCACCACTGTAGATGATGTCTTGCTAGTTGTTTTAAAACACTTCAAAAGATCTATTCTCTTCGCTTTTTCTTTAGGTTTCTTCTTATCGTTAAGCCTTAGAAAATTTGTTTAACCTTACTGGTATGGCTTCTTCTCCTAACTCCTTTTTTTTTACAGATGTTTTTAATTTAGGCTTTGTTGCAAATTCTGCTTTCCGATTGGTCGTTGTTTTACTCGTTTCTTCTTCTCCTTGTTGTTTGGCCGTCTGCCGTCAGTCGAGTCTTGGTCATTTGTTATTTTATGGAATAAATTTTGATTTGATTTAAAAATGGGTTTTATTATCTTCTATATATATAAAATTCAATGTATGTTTGTACGTTTGTCTGTATGTTTGTCCTTTATGCGTTACCAAACCGTCCATCCGATTGCTTTGAAATTTTGCATAGTAACACAGGTTAACACTGGGAAGGTTTTAGGCCATTTACCGAAGTCCTAGGACATTAGGGCTACTCCCCAGTGGCCCTCAAAGTTTCAATGTTAATCTTATGGAAGGTCAATCTTAAGGAAGAAGAAGAAATATTTCTTTAGATTTTATCAGAAACAGCTGTTCGTATGAAAAGCTTAAAACAGCTGATTTTGAACAACAACTGATTTGGATCAAAAACTGAATATAATTTTAGGTTAGGTAAATCAAGCAATAAGCAGAATCCCATTATAATTTACATCGGCCCTCAGGGATACGAATTACAGGCTTTCAAAGTTTCAAATTAAGCAATAGCAAAGCATTGCCGGGTCAGCTAGTTATACATAAATATCTAGAAATTATTTCCACTTATTTTTTAATTTGTGTGTGTATCAATTTAAGTACAATGTTACCGTAGTCACGGATTTTGTTATATTAAATTCGTCAGCTGTTTCAGTGTAAATTGCCGTGGTGAATGTGTTATTAATTTATTTTTAATTGTGGAATGTCTTATATTTGGCCTATTTGGTATTTTTGTTGCAGAATTTTATGCTCTTTATATAAATGGCGTTAAGTTATTAGTTTATATTCGTTAACAAAAAATATTATTGGTTTTCTTTCGTTTCGTAAGGCTTCTGAAACATCTGTTGAATTTGTGCGTGTTAGTTCCGTTATTATCCGCAAGATCGCTCTGTATGGTTCCATTTTTTGTATTTCATTATGTTATCGGCTGTTTCGCTCGGGAATTTAAATTTGTCTTGCAATTTTATTATTATTATAGGTTTTGAATTAGGAATTAGGATTGCTTTATATGTATTTAAAGTTTATCTGAAATAATGGAGATGTACTATTACAGGCTTTCTACACAATACAGACAGGCCGTTCCATCGAATGCGGTTTAATTTATATTCCAATGAGCGATTACTATAATGTTCGCGTAATTGTGCCAACAAGAGGCGTCCTTGAAAAGTTGGCCCTTCGGACAGTCATGTCTAGCACATAAATTAATAATTATGTTCAAATTAGGTCTGGAGAATGTGCCCGATTCATAAACCTAGTTGGCCCACTATGTAGTTTGTTATATCTTCACTGGACAGTAAAACAGCATCCATTAGTTTGACTTGTTCAACATCCATAGTAACAAAGTATGCAGTAATTAATTTGCAAGACCAATTAATTACGTTTGACACTGTTTCACAGTCACCCTTCGATGGTTTTGACAGTTTTACCGTTCGATTAGAAATTAAACGGGCTAAAGTTTACTCTAGTCGCTTTTTATTCAAATTTACGCTTTCCGAGATATTTTAATTTAAAACTTTAAAATGCCCGGCGTTTTGAAACCATTTATTTATTGGATCAAATCGATTATTATTTTCAAACCGAGTCTTTACATTGATAAGAGACCTGCAAAATCTCAACTCAATCGGTAAAGCTGTTTTAGCGGCATAAATTATTTAGTAAAAAAATGGTGGATAGTTGGTAAAAGAAGACTTTCCTGATTTATATGAACTTGTTTTATTAGTTTTATTGTTCTATCAGATGAACAAACCCTGATGGGAAAGGCACACGTGTTTGGTCTATTAAGTAATTGCTATCAGGAATTTGAAATTTGAAAGCGTAATTATTAACTAATTGCCACTGCTTTTTCAGAATCGATTTTACCACTAAAACTGCAATTAAACGTCTGCAATTTACTGAAAGCTCGGTTTAAAGCTTTCAGGCAATAAAAAAACTCGTTACTGGGCGCATGTAACAATTGACTCAATACACATAATCTGAAATGACATGACCTGAATTAAAAACCTTTCAACACCAGTACATTGACGAAACTAGTTTATTTTCAAATGGAAAATCGAATGGAACTACAATAAGCCCAACGTCAACTGATTTAAAATTTGGTATTAATTTACAATATCTACTTAAACAGTTTAATGTAGTTCATATATAAATTATTTACTAATGAGCGATTCAATTGACTGGATCATGTGTCAAACTAAATAGTGGGACAATTGGGGTTATAAATCGTGCAGACTTTTCGGTCCTAATTTGCAACTAATTATTACTGTATGGTCTTTACATGACTCACACAAATCAGATGCTAACGGATTATTAACGGCATTGAGTGAACACAATTAGCCGGACATTATAATGACTTACTACATATTAAAATGTAATTATTACTGCACTCAATAAAACAACCTGTCTCCATTGTAGTATGAACTGGTAGACCAGTCATTAAGGGTCTGCTGTAGTGGCGGCCATCTTGGATTGTTATCCCATAAGAGCAATGTTGAACTTAAAACCATTTATTTCGTTTATTTTTAATCATACAATTATTTGCAAGGTCTCATGTTAACCACAGCCACAATACGCAACCATTTAGCGTTTCACATTTAAAAAAAATTTCTTTCATTTGTCACGTAATTGACATTTTTGAAGTAGGCTACCAAGTTTGAACTTTTTTCTTCGTCGTTGCACCGGTTGCTTTCTCGTTTACTGGAGCAGACCCTTAAAGGAATAAAATGCAGTTTTGTTAAAAATTTAACAACCGATTTTGATATGGCTCGAGAAATAATTTGCAGTTAAAAATACCACCTTCGAAAACAAGATTTTTTGGGGAATTACTAAAACAATAAAAACCGTGAAAAATTAGGCGAAGAAGTTCCCCACTGACTCTACTGTACTCCGAACGCTGACTTGCGCGTTTAGGGTGGGAACAATTTTTAACCAACTTCTCAGCAACTTTATGAAAATCTAAAATATACTTTTTAAAGCTCATGATCTCTACTTTCATAATTCAATTGTAAAAATTTATTTGTAACCATTTATTTATTCATTTTTTAAGATAACGCTCCAAATTGTTTCAACAGTTATTACGCAAAGTAAATATGTGATGCGGAAAATGAAAAGGGACCTATTGTCGGGAGAGTAATATTTTCAGTGCAGGCAAAATATTAAGGGTAAAAATATCGAATTTTGGTTTTTCGTTAAATTATTGTCGCCCAACTTATTTACAAGCTGGTAAAGTAGTTGGCAGTTGAGAAATAATCGAAAAATGGTTTCTAAGCAACAGATGTCAGGTCCCTTTTCGTAATGATTAACTTTGCTTGCAGTGTCTCAGAAAGTAGCATCTCGTGTACTCTAGCGACGTTTCAGGCAACTAACTGTAGTTTTTCCTAATAGTAAAACATTTTCTGATCATTTTGATACCATTTTAGACATCATGGCCCTTTTCTTCGACTGGTTAAAAATATAATAAAAACAGGCTTAAAATCCAACAAACTACCTTTTATATTATTACATTAATAATAATCTAGACAGTATCAATTATTAAAAATCACAATGATTAAAAATTACTTTGTGGGAAGCAGCTGCATAAATAATATAGGTGATGGCATGAAATAAACAACAGCTGATAACACAGATGAAGGTTTAAAATTGCGTTTTCCTCAAAACCACCTTTTTCCGTAACTAATTTTCATTTGGCCATAACTTTCTTAATTTTTAAGATAGAAGCATAGATCATGAATAATAAAATAGATCATGCATGCATACGGGGGCTGTGTGCCGAAAAAAAGGTCGTCGGGAATAGTCCATGATCACGTCGCGAGGTAGCGCTATGGAGAAATCATTGGTAGCATTGGTGTTTCACACCGCTTCCGTCGTTTCCCCAATAGATAGCGCCACTTTCGTCGAATTTCCAGTGGATTAAAATATTGCATTGGATAGTTCTATTAGGTTATCCAAATGCAATGATAGAAGTATGCTTTTTGTGTTAAATTTTTCAGAAATTAACCCTCTTCACAAATCAAGACTTACAGTGTCTTATTCTAAAGAGTTTTAAATTTATTACAACTTTTCCATTGAAAGTATAGCGTTTCATCGAACGATTTACAAAATGTAAGCGAAAATTTTTAAAATGTATAATTTTCCACGGTTTTTATTGTTTTAATAACTCCACAATAAAAAATCATTGTTTCCGAAAGTGGTATTTTTATCTACAAACTATTCCTCGAGTCATAACGTATTTGGTTTGATGTTAATTTATTTTTGACTATGTACTCAACTGCCCTGGTTTTTCTCTAGTGTCTAGATGGAAGTTTTCATCGATGGACTAATGTAAAAATCTGACCCCTGTAAGTATTGGTAAGTAAACACCAATACTTGGAACACCAATACACAATGTCTTTAACATCAGCATCAACAAAATAATTATAATAATATATTATAAAATAAATTTTAAATAAATCCATAGTAAATGAATCTACAGAAACAGGCCAGACTAGCTTTGTGAGTAAGATTATTTCAACAGGAAGTTACAACGGATGTACCAGCTTAAATTACTTAAGACATAAATACACTGCTTTGCGTTATTCTGTGTGAATCAACGAGTGCAGACACGCGATAAATACTGCCAAATCTGTAAAACTGGAAAGCCAATCAAAACAATATAAAATTCAAACAGTCCAATCAAAAACAAATTAGAATGCGTGAAACTGTGCGGTGGGGAAATTTTGAAGAGAACACGAGGTCTGTCATCAACTAAAATTCAATCAATCAACACCTAGACCAAACCTTTCGAGATGCATCATTTTTATTTTACATAAATTATTTAATAAAGTAACTTCATCATCAGTAACCAAAGATAAATCATCCAAGTAATAAAGTATTTTTATAATCATTAAACAAAGTTTTACATCAAATGGATCCAGGAACCATCAAAACCAGGGAATAAAGTGCAGTAGTGAAGTGTAACATGAAATTAATAAAAGTCAATAAGGGAGTTTATAAAAAAATCAAATTAAAGTGTAAAGTGTGTTAGAGTGGGAACAAAAATTATGTAAGTAGCATTAATATTTCATTTCATTGTAAAGACAGATCTCGAGAGTTAAAATTAAATAACAAACGAAATCATATCCAGAGTATTGTGTATCAGAAGTAAAATTAAAATAAATCAAAATAAATAAATAATCATTTATTAATAAATAATTGTATTGGGACTGGTTATTAGGATTAACTGAAGAGAGGGTTTTAAAACACCTCATAAGTAATCGAAATCAGTCACCAAAGCAATTTAATATCTTTCAAATAAATCTATAAATAATATAATACATTTTGTAAGTATCTATAAATGATATAATACATTTTGTAATATTAGATTTTATTATGTACTAGTAATTAGAAGAAATTTAAGATTCAATCATTAAAATTAAGACACATAGGTTTGAAATTTAGGAGAGCGGGAAATCAACTTACTAGCACCGCCCTCCTTAGACGAATGTAAACTTTTACTTTATTACTTTCAAAATATAAATTGAGTAAAAATTAATTGTATCACATTTACTTGTATCTAACTATTTTGTGAAAGATAATCATTGTAGGAATTATTTTCAGAAATTTCAGAATATATTTAATAATTTTATGAAAAGGTCTCTGTACTTATTTCTACCCAGTTCTTTGGAGTACGTCACATGCCAAGCTAAAATTTGATCCGTAAGAAGGATCTGGTGGAGCCCCCAAAACTTTCAAAGTGACTTTACAAAACCTTACATAACTTCACAGTAATCTTAATTAAAATACAAAACCTTACATGATAAAGAGTCACCCATTCACAAGTCTTACACCCCTTATGTCCCAACCTAATTTGTCTAAAAATTACCAAGCCAAACTGTTTATACAAAATGTTTACAGGATTTAAGCTCCTCAAATAATAAAACCATACTTTGTCTTCAGTTTTTTTAATAATATTTTAATTTTTAGATCTGCCGCATAACATTCAGATATGTAGGACAAATGTAAAACTTAGCGCTACCGCTAATTGCTTTTCCAAGAGGTTGGGAACTAAAATAATCGGGAGGTTTGTACATCCTGGAATTTGCATATTAAGGAATGTTAAGGCATGAGTCCAATTAAATCTCCATATCTGATTTTCAAACTAGCTTGCTCTTGCATTGCTAAAAGTGTTTCTAATTAAAGTTTAAAAATTATTCAAACAGAATATTCCCGACCTATCTTATAGTTACCCTTGGGTATAGCCTACTTCCTTTCAACTTTGTGTTATTAGAAAGGAAGGGCGTTACCGCAACTTTCCGGAATTTCTTCCTCTGCCTTGGGCGTTCATATTAAAGATAAAGATGTTGCTTTCGCATTTCCCATTAAAAGTGTATTAAACATCAGTTAGTAGAAATTTATATAAGAAATGTGCAACCAACAAAAATAATATTGCTTTAAAATATTTTTTGTGTTGCCGCGAAGCGATATCATTTCTAGATGTCTATATAATTTGGGTCTAGAATCGATATAAATCCTGAAATTCTTGTGTGTTAAAAGTGAATGTACGATTTTTATTGATTTTATGATAATGTTAAATTAAAAACGAAACTAGTTCTGTTTAGAGTTATTATTAGTAATGAGTGATATTTAGTTATGTTAATAGTGATTATTCGGAAATTCGACATCATTAATATCTTAAAATCAATACATGGTATCAGGGTTGTTGGTAAATACCAGCAACTAATAAGAACTCATTTAAAAAATAATAAAATAATAATTATAAAGAAATAAATCTACAAAAGAAGACCAAATTAAAATTGAATTGAATTCATCGTAGAGCGGAAGTCCAAAGCGGATGCCCTGTATAAGAATACAACACGAAGAAAGCATACGGCAGCATTTACAAACACGTAGGCTAAATCTAAAAAAATAATGTCAAATGAACCCAAATCGATAGCCAATCATAAGGAACCAATATTCAAACGGACCAACCAGAAAGGAGTCAAGGGCATGCTACGAAAAATGAAGTGGAAGATGACCGCTGGATGGCTGCAAGGGGCCGGTTCACCGCTTGTTAGCGAATTTCCCTAGGAAAAATGAGCCATTGCCGTGGCCCTTATGGTAAGACCCAAGGTCGGAAGTAGCAAATGAGCACGGATCATGGTCCCCAGAACAAGTTTTGGGGGTGTCATTAAAAATCATATATATGTATATATGTGTTCGCACTCTAGCAGCCGCATTTTAAGTCCGATTTGGTTCAAATTTGGTACACATGTTGGTTGTCTACGTCGCTCGGACGAGTTCGTCAGCCAAACAAATCAAATAATCGGAAACACATTTTTTGACCGGAAGTAACTATTTTTTGAGATTTTTCCTACGAGAATGAATCGTTTTTTAGTTTCTTCTACAAATATAAATGTAGGATGTTATTCTGCACATTTTGTTTTTTTTACGCTACCTTATAGCTCGTTTGTGGTTCCCCCAAAATCGATCAAAACGTAAAATGCCATAGAAGTACCCGGTTCAAAGCCATGTGGTGGATTCTACCGTGAGGTTGGCGTGCGAAGCACGCAATGCATTGTGTATTGAAGAAACTCCTAATACGGGGGTTGGCGTGCGAAGCACGCAATGCCTTGTGTGTTGAATATACTCCCAATATGCGGAATGGTGTGCGAAGCACGCAATGTATTGTGTATTGCAGATACAGTACTCCCAATATGCGGAATGGCGTGCCAACCATTTTGCAGCTATTCAGCACCGTCGTGAATAGACCTATTTCCCAAATTGTTGGTTGTAAACCCTAAACCATAGGCCTGTAAACTTGATTTTGGAAATTTGCTCAACTCACGTCAGCGGTTTAGCTGCTTGGTCGAATTATTTCGCATGCCTCCGCGTTCTCCCAATATGACACCATGCGATTTTCGCTTTGGGGGTTCATAAAGGATTATGTTTATGTGCCTCCGCTATCAGCTGACCAACCGGACTTAAGAAACAGGATTGAAGCTGTTGTTGCAACAATTACTCCAGACACACTTAACTCAGTTTGGGACGAACTTTGCTCTCGATGTGTGCCTTGTGAATGGTGCTCACATTGAACACTTGTTGGAAAAACTGTTTTGAGTTGCTCTTTCATTTGATGTATTATTTATAATTATCAGTTAAATTTAATAAAATCTATATAGCCCCGAAATTTACTTTGGAACACCCCGTATATGTATTCTATGTTTTGAAGTAGGTATTTGTAATATGTTGGGTGTTCCTAAAGACAAAATTAAAGAACAGAACAAATCCGGAAATGTATAAATTGTGAAATATGTCCGAACTAATATATAGGTCAAACCAAAAGAAGAAAGACGACAATAGCTAAAGAACACTTGTCTCACTTAAAATATATTAGACCAGATAAATCTGCTATGGCTAAGCATTGTTTAGCAAACGAATAGTAGGAAACTCTAAAATTGTTGAAAAATGTAACTGAACCACACACACATTGGATGCTTGGGAAAATCTGTATATAAACATAATTATTGTAAATAATGATTTAGGTCCTATACAATTTTTAAATTTATGTAATACAAACAATGTATTGTTAGATATTAACATTAGTTTAGTTATTTTGTTTAAATTATATAGTTCGTCAGTTGGAATAGCGGTAGGTAGTTATTACTGCCTTACTATTGTAACGTAGTTTTAAGCCACGTAGGTTTAATTATGTATAAATACGGTGCGTTGGCACACTGTTAGGGTTGCGGAACCGTTAAGGCGTAAACGCGGTACACCGTCCGAGAGCCGTTTGGGAAGGGACGGGCTTCGACTCTCTGATGGTCGGCATGGCAGACCTGGGCCTAGTCCCAGGGTTGTTCCACCAGTTGCTGCCACCTGCTCATTTGGATGCTCAGCCTCTGACTAAAGTTCAGGCCGTCCACCCCAAGCTTCCTATCAATGTCTCTACTTTTATTACAGGTGCTAAGTCCTACGCGGCAGCAGTCGGAGCTCAAAACAACCCTTTTGTTTCAGATGCCGGTGAAAGCGAGTACTATTCCCGTGGAGCTGTCACCGAATCAGCGGCTGGTGTCTATGAGAAAGCCGTGTGCCCAAGAATACAGAAGCGAGATCATCATCAGTCCTGCTACCATCTCAACCGACAACTAGATGTAGTGGTTCACTCTGATTATTCCTATGATTATAGGTTCTGGGAGTAAAACCCCTGCAGATCTGCATTTTGACTATCCTCCAGTACCTACGCTCCTAGATCGAGGACTTTAGCAGTGCGCACGACCAGGCACCTACTACACGTGAATAAAACATAGAGGGGATGTCGGCCGGGTAGCGTTAACCGGTTATTGTACCCGGTGAGTCACCCAATGTTTGTAGAAAAGACGCCCCTCTCCACCCCTCGTCCAGTAAGGGTAACTGATTCCCGCGCGCACAGCTAAAGTCCTCGATCTGTAGAAACAGAATTGTTCACCGTGCATGCCACTAAATATTATATTATGTTTAAAAGAAGATGCTGTTTGTGCTTTTCACTTGCATGCAAGTGGGAGGTGAGTCCCACAGTACCTCTCAGGAGGACTGTTAGGCTAGTTATAGTTTGATTATTGTAACTCTTACATCACTGAAGATGGCGACATTGTCGTTGAAACGCGTTTAAGTTAGTAAACGTATCCAATAATTTTGTATGTCGTGTATTGATTTCAGCTCAGAAATGATGGCGAATGTACGAATAATCACTAGTAACAGAGTAACTAACTATTCCCGCCTTTATTTATTTGAATTAGTAAAACAAGCTATGAGAAAAAATTTAAGATTCATAATTTGATTGTGAATTAAGCATCTTAGCGGGATATAGAACTAAAAATACCAGTTGTTCTGTTGACGTCACATCCTGAATTACCGGATATTTATTTCACCATCTCGAGATGCCTGCAAGTGATCAATCCTTCAAGCTATAACTTTATTATGAAATTAGACAAATCTGTCAATCAATCAAGATATTATTGAAGGAAGGGCAAATCTGTTAATTAATCAAGCTGTGACTATGCCAGCACGCTCTTAAGGTTGTGTTGAAGGTTGCAGTCAATTCTGGAGTAATTAATGAAATTAATTGTATACAAATAGTTGCATTAAATTTATTTGTAAAACTAAAATAACTCATCATTTCAATAAGTGAGAAAAACATTAAATTCATTGTAATCAACTCGTGTAAAAGCGAGTGTACGTCCGTACATTCGTCCGTGAGTAACACAATAATATAGCGCATGCGTTTGGTTAAGGCCTAGGTTAAACGGTTTGATTTATTCGTTAAGTTTTGTGTTGTTATTATAGAAATAACTAGCTGGCCAGACCCGGCTTTGCACGGATAGACAAATTAAAGTTAAATGTATATTAACAAAAAATATATTATATCAATAAATATATTACACTATGTATTTCTTATGGGGATTTTTAGTAACTTTGACCCCCCCAAACCTCCCCTAAAATTTCGATTTTTTTAAAACCCTTTCTTAGCCAGCACCTAGGGCCCTAGAGGAAGCTACATAATAAATTTCATTCCAATCCGTTCGGTGTTTCTTTTTAGTAAATTTGATCCCAAAACCCCCTAAAATTTCGAATTTTTAAAATCCTTTCTTAGCGAGTACCTAGGGCCCTAGATGAAGCTACATACCAAATTTCATTCCAATCCGTTCGATGGTTTTTTGTAGTAACTTTGACCCCCCGAAACCTCCCCTAAAATTTCGAACTTTTTTAAATCCTTTCTTAGCGAGCACCTAGGGCCCTGGAGGAAGCTAAATACCAAATTGCATTCCAATCCGTTCAATGGTTTTGGAGAAAACGTGATTTAGTAAATTTGACCCCTCCAAACCATCTCTAAAATTTCGAATTTAAAAAAAAAACTTTCTTAGAGAGCACTTATGGGCCTAGAGGAAGCTACATTATAAATTTCGTTCCAATCCATTCAGTGGTTTTGGAGAAATCGTGATTTAGTAATTTAACCTCCCCCCCAAACCTCCCTTAAGATTTCGAATGATTTGAAACCCTTTCTTATCAGCACCTACGGCTCTAGAGGAAGCTACATACCAAATTTAATTCAAATCCGTTCAGTTGTTTTAGAGAAATCGTAATTTAGTTACTTTGACCTCCCAAACCCCCCCTAAAATGTCGAATTTTTTTAAAACCTTTCTTAGTGAGCACCTAAGAACATAGAGGAAGCTACATACCAAATTTCATTCCATCCCTTCGGTAGGTTTTGAGAAATCGTGATTTAGTAACTTTGACCTCCCCAAACCCCCCTAAAATTTCAAATTTTCGGAAACCCTTTCTTAGTGCGCGTCTAGAGCCTATAAAGAGTATTAGTGCCAAATTTCATGTTTGTTAGCCTCGTGGTTTTGGAGAAACTGTGATGAGTCAATGAGTCAATGGTATTTGGCTTTTATAAGTAGAGATAATGCACGTAGACAGATCTGGTTAGCATACAAAATTCAACACAAAACCAAGCCTATAATATACTTTAAGGTTATGTTTACAACTTTGGTAAAAACATTTGAGCGGAATCTTCCATAAATATTTCAATTTATTTCCACAAATGAAGACTACATCAAATAATACAACCATGGGAGTATGCTATCACACTAAATAAGACGAATAAACCAAGTGGGTGCACTATATAATCTTGATCTCCAAGAAGTATTAGGCGCTATATGGGCCTACTTTTTATAATTTTATTAATTGTAGGCTCTGTGCGTTAACTATTTTGCCTAAAGTTACATACCCGGTTATATATAGTTTATTGTTTGTAGGTCTGATTAATGTCTTCTAAAGAACGAAGTAAACAAAAAGGATTGTAAAAAAAAATTTGAACGACTTCTAACCTCAAAACATCGTATAGCTTACATTAGTTATAAATCAGTTTTAAAATACCTTTACATGTTCAGGGTGAGTAGGCACATTAATTTTAATATTTTGTTATTACTAAAGAGGTATCACGCTATGATATAATCTTTACGATTGTACACATTTACCGAGTTTAAATCCCCTCAGTACAGTTTGGTAGGCCTAGATACAGTTTGTTGTTTTTAAATAGTATTTTTGAAGTATAAACTCCTATAGGCGCACTTCGTCTAAAAAGTGTGTTCAGTGAATCGGATTTTACCGTCACGCTTTTTCCATCACGCTTTTTCCGTCACGCTCAATTCCGTCATATCTAAATAAGTACACATGTGTATATATAGCAGAGTACATAGTTTACTTGGTAATAACTCTGAAATGGACATTATGCTGCTTCCTCGTTTCGTAAGTTGTGTTAAAATAATAGTTTAGTTGGAATGGACATTGTGCTTAATCCTATCGTAACTTGTGTTAAGCACACCTGGATTTTTTTAAAATTGATGTGTTTTTTAATAATCTGGCTGTGATTTTTCACGGGTAATAAAAATAAATACAACTGAACGACTTTCCACTGGACAGTGAGCTCAGCGCATTAGATGTAACAGACGGATTTTGAAGCTAGTCCTATATATTACGATAAGTTAAAAAATTGTTAATCGTGGAAGGGTAATTGTTATTTTTTAAATTTCATTCGTAACTAGATTATGTTTTCTAATGATTTGTAATCAACTGTTAAAATAAATCTTAAATGAACTAGTACGATGTAATATAATTACCTATATTGGTTCTTATGATCGCACCAACCCTTTTTGATGAGTCTTTTCTTAACTCACTTTGAAACGGTCCACTGTTATCGAATAGTGTAGCACATGCACAAGGTTATGTTTACATGTTTTAGTTTAAGTTGTGCTTACCGAATAGAATATCGCTTGCGCAATCTTCTATTTCTTAAAATGTAACAGTTAATATAAAATATAACTCGGTTATCTTTGATTTACAGAAACGACAACAAAACATTTTGTTTGTAGTTAAAAAATTAAATATTTTGTAAAGTTAGCGGTTTTCAAGGTAATCCACTTTACAAATTTGTAACGGCCGCCATTTAAAAAATTATAAACATAAATCTTTGGTGTTTAATGCACTTGTAAATCGTAACATACAAAATTGTTATACCAAATGTGAACTCCATATCTTCTCTATTTCTAAAGTTACAGTAAGTTTTGTAAAAAAAATAAAATGGCGGATTGTGACTTATTCAAGCCGAATTTGAAAACAGTTACTGAATATTTTGCATGTATACAATACGATGCTATATCTTGCTAAGGTCACCCTGTATATCATCCTATTACATACCATTAGGTAAGAAATACAATATTAACAAGGTTCAGCATAAAATGGATATCTTTCGAATAAGCTGATCGATTTACGACTGCTCAACACTTTTGATTAGAAAATCTCTATTATCATGTGTTTACTGAGCAGTAAAGCTTCTTACACTTTTTTTCATTGCTAAACAAACTAATAAAAAGTGGGATGACCAGGGTCCTTAAGTAAAAGGCGAATTAGATTTAAAACTGAACCTGTATTTATATCAATTACTTTTAAGGGTATGGTCCAGTAAACGAGAAAATACCGGCGACGCCAGAGATTCACTCTACAGCCGTATCTAAACAGTGCAATTTCTTGCATCTGAGGGCTTTGACATTGCCTTATTTAATACCATTTTATAAATCCATCTTTTGTAATTGGGTGCTGACAAAAAACTGAATATTCTTTATAAAATTGCGGATGCGGTTTGCGATTTACTTTCAATTATACATCTTTTACTGAGTAAGGAATAAAGTTGAAACTTGGTACTTAAAAAATGTCAATTACGTGACAGATGAAAGGGATTTAAAAGAATGTGAAACGAAAAACTAATGCGTATCGTGACTGTGGTTAAAGTGAGACATTGCAAACAATTTTATGACAAAAAAATTAAATTTAACATTGCTCTTACGGTATACAAACCCAAGATGGCCGCCACTACAGCAGACCCTTAATAAGTACCTAATATGTAATTGCGTGGGCTGTATAGTATTAACAAACTGGGAATGCGGTTGTACGAAGTGTCGCCTCACTCGTAGGTGCAGAGTGAGGAGTGGCCTCTACCTGCCATGGGCCACCCACATGAGTTACCTACTGTGTTTCACTTGATCAACTTTTTTATAAACAGTGGTGGCTTGTAGCTAAGGTTAATGGGGGTGCTGCACCAGAAAATGTTAGTCTTTGTTTTAAAATTGTGTAAAAGGATACAAGCTCGTACGAACAGAAAATGTATTCAGAAAATTGATAAAAGAACAAATCAAAATTTTACTTACTTTAACTAAAAAATTTTAAGTTCAAACTATTTTGAAATGTAGTGAATACAGTGATATCTATTTTTGTATTGCACAAAACAATAAATAATCTTTGACTAATATAAAATACTGCGCAATGAAATCATATTGTAGATGCCACCAGAGAAATGTGTATAGTAATTTATCTGTCAGGTGAAAGTCAATAAGTTCTAACTGTCGTGGGTCGGCGCCGCTAACGCTGCATAACTTTTCAATTCTTGATTTAAATTTAAACTAAGATATAGTTTTGCACTTTAACAATAAAACAAAGCGTCACTTTCTGCTTGTGCAATGTAAATCTATTACTTTACCAGTATGTCAAATGCCTAGTATATACATTGTATAGTCTATGTATATATACATATATACATGTATACATTGTATATAGTGTATAATCGTTCCTTCTGAAATAATAGCCTCATTACGACCCGGAATTAACAAAAACTGCTCACCAGTACGCCCGAGTTGGCACTGCGGGAGCGACAGTGCACAACATCCAAACACCACGCTGTTGGAACTGTGAATAGCACAGTTCCATAAACAGATTTTTGTATCGTTTCAATAAACTGGAGGATGGCTACTGACATTAAGCTTGAGGGTTGTATATTGTGCATGTATAAAGAAAGAACTAAAGAAAAATGAGTAATTATATTAAATTATCGATTAAAGTAAAGGGAAATAGGGGCTGCTGCAGTACCACAGTGCCTATACGCGAGCTAGTGTTTAAAATAAATAATAATATAAGACACCTGATGTACTTAAACTACTTAAAAATACATATATTTGAAACTGACTGTACCGAACCAGATTTGGCTTACAGTAGATTCCAATGGCACTTAGCCCGATAGTTCATTTGTATGCTAATTTAATTACAATACAGATTGCATTGTGGGGATGATTTAAAACCAACTTTAACTTTAAAGATTTTGTAATAGTATATATTGTTATTTTCCAATACGGGAGCTGTTGAGGGCACTTAAAATCGCGTCGCAAACAATATGACGACACTAGCTGAGGAAACAACAGCTGATTGTAATCAAGTGACGTGTTTACAAGTGTTGACAGTAATTGCTTCTAAACACTTCAAGTGTATGATAACGTGTTGTTTCAGATAAGGCTTGTAGTATGTATCTAATTAGAACATTTAAAGTACGAGAGAGAGAGAAGGGGTGACCTACGTACTCGCTCCGCTCGTGGTACAATTTTACGCGTTTTTTTATTTAAGTAAAACAATTACGTAAAAGTAAATAAACCAAATAAATATAGACCTATATCTGTGGATCAGTGCCCACATAGGCATGACGCCTGTGCGTGGATACGAGTTGTGCGTAATATAACTTTGCAATAATGTTTATGGGGAAAAATAAGAAAAAAAGTAAATGTGTGTGGTCGTGGGACCCCCGTCAGGAACGAAGTTCATCACGCCTTTTCTTCAATTCTTTTACCAGCCTTAACGGCAACATACACACACAATTTTTATCTTTAAATTGCCGTTTATTAGCGAATTTCCATAGGAAAAATGAGCTATTGCAGTGGCCCTTATGGTAAGACCCAAGGTCGGGAGTAGCGAATGAGCACCGATCATGATTCCCAGAACACGTTTTGGGGTGTCTTTGAAGATCATATATATGTATATATGTGTTCGCACTCTAGCGGCCGCATTTTAAGTTCGATTTGGTTCAAATTTGGCACACATGTTGGTTGTTTACGTCGCTCGGACGAGTTCGTTAAAAAAAAATCCAACAATCGGAAGTACGTTTTTTGACCGGAAGTAATTATTTTTTGAGGTTTTTCCTACGAGAATGAATTTGTTTTTGAGTTTTTTCTACAAATATAAATGTAGGATGTTATTCTGCACATTTTGTTTTTTACGCGACCTAATAGCTCGCTTGGTTCCCCCATAATCCATCAAAACGTAAAACACCATAGAAGTACCCGGTTCAAAGCCATGTGGTGGATTCTATCGTGGGGTTGGCGTGCGAAGCACGCAATGCATTGTGCGTTGAAGATACTCCCAATATTTGGAATGGCGGGCGAAGCACGCAATGCATTGTGTATTGAAGATACTTCCAATATGGGGTTGGCGTGCGAAGTACGCAATGATTTGCTCATTGAAAATACTCCCATTATGCGGAATGGCGTGCGAACCATTTTGCAGCTAATCAGCACCGTCGTGACTAGACCTATTTACCAAACTGTTGGTTGAAACTCTAAAACAGGCCTATAAAATTAATTTTAGAAATTTGCTCAACTCAAGTCAGCGGTTCAGCTGCGTGGTCGAATTATTATCAGATTGTTTTTTATACAAATATTTACTGTTTCCATACGTTTAATGTTATTATATTAAATGTGTAGAATTAATTATAACATCAAAGCTTAGATGGTAAACACAGTCGAATGTCCATTCAATAAATACATTCAATAAACATAAAATGTTCCTTATCAGTCTAGGCCTAACCTAAAATTTTTGTGTGTATGTTTAATTTATTTTATCTGTCTTATAACGTCAATATGCATACAATAATTTTAGGTTAGGCCTAGGTTGATGAACAAACATTTTATGTTTATTGAATGCATTTCAGCGATTGACGATAATATCTGAACTACGCTGGAAGGAACCGATCTCTCTTAATTTAAATTGATGAACCAAAACGCATGTTTCTTGAATGTATTTACATTCACCGCATAGCAACCAATTTTGTAACTCTTTTTCGTTACACGTATTTTATATTTGTCATTGCCACAGCAACCAATCGTTACGCGTTACATTTTCTATTTGTTAACTCCTACCGCAACCCGCGTTAAGGAACTTCGTTCCAAAAAACACAATTTATAAAAAAAGTATATAAAGTATAACTGATTTTATCACGCAGCTGAACCACTGGCGTGTGTTGAGCGAATTTCCAAAATAAGTTTGTATGCTTTAGGGTTTTTAACCAACTGTTTGGGAAATTGGTCTACTCACGGTGAATAGCTCTACTGCGTGAACGAAATATATTACTAGTATTTGTTTGCGCCTAAGCCTCCAGCTTCAACTTACGCCCACCTTCGACATTTAACTCTATCGTTCAGTACAGATTATAAAATTCTGAAAAAATGCCTATAAAATGGCTGTTTGTTCACACACGTGAATGGATGGGCCGGTTTTTAATTTCTTACCACAGAAATTCAAGGATCTTAATTTAAAGTATCACAAGTTATGTGCGTCCTTTACACATTGTTTGGTTAGTGGTGGAGGGACGGGCAGACATTTTTTAGGCTACCTTACTAACTTCAGCGAGTAGAGACATTCTTTGGGGGTAAATGTCCTAACAGAATATCGAGTTGGAATAAGAATCAATTTTAATTTTGAAATACTCCTTCGTTAACTTTGTTAAACCATTAATTTTACATATTGTGATTTTCTTCCTCACAACAGTTCAACTTTTTTCTGTTACTTTGTGTTGATACATTTATTTAATTATTTTTACTTTCTCCACCCTATACGTAGTATATGGAGAAAGTATTGTTTTCGTAAAAATTTTCGAATTTGAATTTTCAGTTGAATTATCTGTTTTGGTGCTCCCAGAACCCCAAAAAATGGTTTAGGCTAGTTCAATTATCTGTGTTGGTGCTCCCTGAACCCAAAAATATTTTTGGTGGAATTTTTTTTTTGGTGCTCCCTGAACCCAAAAAAGTGTTTTTAGAGTGGTGTCTGTCTGTCAGTCTGTCAGTATGTATACACGACCAGAGAGGACACTATTGGTCCGATTTTCATGAATTTTAGTATGTAGGTACTAAACCCTAATATCTCCAGGCGTTTTTTTCATTTTTTGGAATTTTTAATTTTTAAGGGTAATTTACCCCTAACCCATAAAAAACGACAAAAATGCAAATTTCTCAAAAACGGCTCTAACGATTTTGATCAAATTTTCAGTATTTATAGTGCTTAAGATGCCAAACAAAATGACACCACCCGCTTTTATCAAAACTTCGGCGTTTTATAATTATGGGGAAATGTTTAAAAATAAACAAGTTTATGTTGTCAATCTAGCATCACGGCGGCGGCCGCACTTGGTAGCATCATGGTAGCGATCACGGCCAGTAATTCAAAGGTCGTGTGATCGAATCCCGCCTTGGACAATAACTTTTTTATACGATTGACGTAGGTAGAATATTATTTTTTTGTTTTGTTCTAAAAAGTAATAAATAAAATGATTGAAAACAATATTATTTTGACTACAGTAAGTTGGGAGAAAGTTTGTGTCTGTTAACTGATACCGTTTATTTATATTTAATACTAGCTGGCCCGATCCGGCTTTGCACGGATAGACAAATCAAAGTTAAATGTATATTAACAAAAAATATATTACATCAATAAATATATTACACTTTGTATTTCTTATGGGGATGTTTAGTAGCTTTGACCCCAAACCTCTTCTAAAATTTCGAATTTTTTAAAAACCCTTTTTTAGCGAGCACATAGGGTCCTAGAAGAAGCTACATACTAAATTTCATTCCAATCCGTTCGGTGGTTTTTATAAACTTTATCCCCCCAAACCCCTCTAAAATTTCGAAAACTCTTTCTTAGCGATCATCTAAGGCCCTAGAGGAAATTACATACTAAATTTCAATCCAATTCTTTCGGTGGGTTTTTTTAGTAACTTTGTCCTCCCAAACTCCCCTAAAATTTCGAACATTTTTTAATTCTTTCTTAGCGCGCACCTAGGGCCCTGGAGGAAGCTAAATACCAATATGCATTCCAATCCGTTCAATGGTTTTGGAGAAATCGTGATTTAGTAACTTTGACCCCTCCAAACCATCTCTAAAATTTTGAATTTTGTTAAAAACTTTCTTAGAGAGCACCTATGGACCTAGAGGAAGCTACATTCCAAATTTCGTTCCAATCCATTCAGTGGTTTTGGAGAAATCGTGATTTAGTCATTTTAAACCCCCCCCCCAAACCTCCCCCCCAAACCTCCCCTAAGATTTCGAATTTTTTGAAATCCTTTCTTATCAGCACCTACGTCCCTAGAGGAAGCTACATACCAAATTTCATTCCAATCCGTTCAGTTGTTTTAGAGAAATCGTAATTTAGTAGCTTTGACCTCCCAAACCCCCCTAAAATTTCGAATTTTTTGAAAACCTTTCATAGTGAGCACCTATGATCCTAGAGGAAGCTACATACCAAATTTCGTTCCAATCCGTTCAGTAGCTTTTGAGAAATCGTGATCAGTGTGTCTGTGGATTTGGCTTTTATATATATAGATTTTAAATAGAAATACTTCAAATTTACTCTAACAGAAACAATATTGACATAAGCTAAACAAATTCAAACGTTAAATACTAACTTAGTTATAATTTGTTAGTTAAGCTCATGTATCACTGAGGATGACCACTTTGTCACTGAAACGTGTTTGCTTATTAATATCATGATTATTATTCTAGTAATCAACATTTTGATTTATAAATTAACATCGTGCATGCAACATTAAATTCATCACTATTGTTCCTTAGTTTAATTTCTTAAATTGTTTGACCTGTTTCCAAATTTCTTTCTGACTTAATTTATAAAAATATTAGTCCAAATTATTAAATAATCATAATATACTCGTACAACAAAAGTTTATAATAGCGTGATGTGTCTTAGAAAATAATTTACTGTAGGTTTAGTACACTTAAGGTAATTTAGAGTTTCGTACGTACATTTAAGCCAAATAAACAGTTTTTACATTTCGTAGGGATTTTTTAAACATTAAAAATTACGAGTACGTAAACTTCATATTTAATAAATATTGTTTCTGTAACTTCACGACATTAACAAATTCTTGATAGAACAAACATTGAACACAAAATCTCACAAATAATACGTTTATTAACTCAAACGCGTTTCAACGACATAGTCGCCATATTCAATGATGCACGAGGTACAATAGTCAAACTATAACTAACTCAAAATCAAAATTGTAAGTTGTAGTTTTGGGTTCAAGGTTTATTCTATCAAGTATATCTTGTCAATATACTTATACAAGGTCAATATTTATTTATACTAATCAATTCCACTGTACTATGTATTATTACTAACAATGTTTCCCTCACTATATTTCCACTATTGCAGAGAGGCTAAAATTTTATAAAATACTTTTTGGTTATAGTTACGTGAATCTGACTTCACTTGAATTGATTTCAATAGTCGCTTAACATGTTTTGAGATAATCTAAGTTCTGAAACAGCTGTCCATATTTTTTAGGCTCTTCTAGAAAAAAACGAAAAAAAGATCGACGATAATCATTATATTGATAGTTGAACATCGAAAATTGAAGTACCAGTTTTTAATACTTATTGTAAAAGGAAAGGCACGAAACTTACACCGTTCAAAAGGCACTGCCCCATAGATGTGCAAAAAACAAAACCATGTTTGTATGTTGCAGTTGAGCCAGGTAACATAAAATAAACTAAGCCTAACCTAAAATTGGGTTGCTAAGCTGGTTATTCAAACCAGTTGTACTATCTGATATTTTATGCAGTTGGTTGCTTTGGTAATTAATATAAAAATATATTTGTGTAGTTCATAGCTACATATTTATTATAAACACATGATTTTTCCTTACAAAACGCTTCAAACAACAAAGTGAAAGCATTTTGATCTCATTCGTGGCATTATGAGCTAATATCCTTTTATATTCCTTACACTGGAAAGTATTAAAACTTGGCTTTGTTTCCACTTTACTTATTATACCAGGCAAACTAGTAGGTCTATGATTTCGACCGGAATAAATTCATTTTTGCCTACAGCTCCGATTTGGATGCAGTTTTCTGCATCGTGTTCAGAAACATACCACGAAAAAGTCTACTTATGACCAGTTTCGGGAAAAAGTGAAAATGCATCGTGGGTGAATAAAGTGCATCTAAAAGTGCATACTTTTTTTGAAACCTATAAAAATGGATAAAAAACCGCAAAAATCGGTACTCAGGGTTTTTTGGGGGCGCTGATCTCATATTTGACAGTGAGAATTGCCCCCGGTGCACCGGCGGAGCTCTGGGGGCGATGAGGGGAAATTTGCGAAGTTGCGACAGAGACTTAAAAATTTCCTCTCGGGGGTTGTTGGGGGTGCTGATTTCAATTATGACAATGCGAAATGCCCCCAGTGCATTGGTTGGGGGGGCGATGGGGGAAAATTTGTGAATATGCGACGGAGACTTGAACATTTCCTCCCGGAGGTTTTTGGGTTTTGGGGGCGCTGATTTCAATTCTGAATATGAGAAACGCCCCCGATTCGCTGGGTGCATCAAGGATTTGGGGCCGATGGGGGGGAAAAAGTAGTTTTTTTTTAATATTTTGAGATGACGACTTAAAAGCATATATTGAGGATCAGGACGGTTCCCATGTCAGCTGTTTCAGCTTGAGCGCAGCTCTGAAGTGTTGGGAGTGGTCACAGGAAAGACGAAGAGAGATAGAGACAAAAAGTGAAAGTACGGAATAATACTGCTCGTTTGCTCGTTCAGAGTCCGTTTCAACTTCTCTGTCACAACTTCACAAATCCCCCCCCACGAGTAACGATTTTTGAGGCTTAAACGTGTAAGTTTTCATCGTTTCATCAGGATGTTGCCACTAAATATTAAAAACACCTCAATTTTAGCAATGATTTAAATCTCTGATCGCAGCCACAACAAAATCCAACTACTGTACTTGAAACTGTAGTATTTTATTCAACAACAACTTGAAAGCTTTATCTAAATAAATTCGAGTTTCACTGATAAAATCGCAAAGTCTAAGGTAAAAACAATACAGACTTTTATATAGTAAACTACGCCACGTGGAGATGTTTTCGCCCGTCGGACAAACACCTGACTGTAAAGTAAATTATGCAATGGAAGGTTTGAAGTGCATCGCACTATCTCTTTCTACTTCACTTATCTAATATAATTGAAACTATATATAACGTAGTAATTGTATTACGAAATGTATTTATGTTCGGATTTAATTTAAATTGTGACGACTGTAGATTGTTAGAATGATACATGTAAATTTAACTTATTTTACAGGCCAGAGCAACAAAGTATGCCGCTCTAGGCAAAAGATCACGTTTACCGCCCCTCCAACCCCAACCTTGGCATAAAAGATAAAACGTCCACCAACTAAGGGAATTTTTACAATAAGATTTTAACGCCTGTTTTAATCTTATCAGAAAATCAACCAACCGAAATAATGCTGAATTGTTGAGGTTAAGTTTTCTTTGTTTATTTTTATATTATTTATTAGGCGTAATGAAAATTTTTATATGCAACCTTTTGGTACTTTTTACGAACGCTGTATTATAATAAAAATATAATAAAAGGAAGTGTCATTAAAGGTCAAATGTAATTTCTAAATATTAGTAATATTACTGTTACCAAGATATCATTACTACAGAAATAATTACAACACTGCTATAATAAAACCAAGACATCAATTATGGAATTGAATTGTTGCATTTTAAGTTTTTGACAACATGAATATAAAGGTAATAAACGGTACCAGAAACAGGCACATACTTTCTCACAAACATATTTAAATTATTAAACAGATTCACTGTGACTTCATAATTGTAGGAGGGGTAAGAGAGGGGATACATTAAAGTAGGAGATTAACTAATAAATATTATTATTATTAACTAGAGAGAAAACTATTGGATCAATTTCGAACAAATTTACACCAAACATGTCAATTATTAGGCCTGTATAGATGCACGAAAAAAGGTTTTGAAAGCGTTTGAAAAACAACCCCCTTTTGGCCAAAAAAACCCCAAAATCAGTTTATTAACTAAAAGAAAACTTTTAGAAAGATGCATATGGTAGGGTACATTAAGGGCTACAAATAAGCCAAATTGTATCAAAATCGTTAGGGCCGTTTTTTTATAAAAAAATAATTGTGTGTTTTTTGGCCAAAAAAGGGGTTGTTTTTCAAAATTTTCGAAACCGTTTTTCGTGCATCTATAAAGGCCTAATTGACATATTTGGTGCAAATTTGTTCGAAATCAATCGAATAGTTTTCTCTCTAGCTTTGTATACATACAGACAGACATTTTGTAAAACCCACTTTTTTGGTCTCAGGGGGTCCCAAAACGGATATTTCCACAAAAATCTTAACATCGTTTTTTTTTTTGCGATCACTATATACTTTCTCTATACTATAGTATAGTGAGAAAGTAAAATGAGCTAAATCAATAATTTGCAATATGTTTAATAGAGATAATATATAAACAAGATACATTAAAGAATAAAAATAAACTCAACTCAAAACAATCAATTACAGAGATAAACTTAAAACTCAACTGAAATCAAACAAGACTATTAATTAATTAAATTAAGTTTATTAGTCTACAACAAGGCTAAAATTTTGTGATAAAATTAATGGAATTTACCCGACCATAAAATTTACCACAGAACCTGAATAAGACTACAATCTGCCGTTTTTAGATGTCAGTGTGTATAGGGAAAACAGTGAATTGTCGTTTAGTGTATTTAGAAAGTCCACACATACAGACAGATCAATAACAGATATATTCACACCATTCACCGGCACATAAAAGAGCACATATCTCCTTAGAGGTCGTCAAAACATTAAAAACACATAAAACACTACACACACATATACACGTTTTTACAATTTTGAGTTACGTGCGCACGGTTCTAACTAAAATAATCTATATGATAATAGATCCAGCTTTGCGCAACACTTAATTGACAACAATCACTCATACACAAGTTTCAGTAACACTAACTGAGGATGGAGTTTCGGCTCCGAAACGCGTATTGATTAAAATACAACAGACGTCACAAGACGGAGCAAATTAAGGTAATTTATAATTACACTTTAATTGATATACAATTAGTTACTTGGACACCAAAAAAATGAAAATGAAAATATTTGCTTGTTTAAAAATCATACTCAGCTGTTTTCCATTGCAATGTATTTCTTATGGATATTTTTGGTAACTTTAAGTTCGTCAAAACCATATAAATGTTGTAAATTGAGAAAAAACAATTTCTATATTTTCCCCCGCTCCTGCGTGTCAATACCTTTAATTTGAACCATTTCCCAGATTTGTACGACCTTCCAAGCTCCCACGATCTTTCTCTAAAAATTCGGCTTACGAAATTATGTAATGATAGATTGTATTATTTATTGTTGTTGTTTAATGTTTTTAAGTCAGGCTTAATGAAAACTTGGGATCAGCGTGTAAGGCGAACAGAAATAAATAATTCGCTACTGACGTGAGTTGAGCGAATGTCCAAAATTAAGTTTATGTATTTTATGGTTTCAGCCAACTATTTGGGAAATTGGCGTACTCACGAAGGCCCTGCATAGCTGCCTGCGTGTAAGAAATATATTAGTAGAATTCGTTTGCACCCAAGCCTCCAGCCCCGGCTCAAGCGCAGAGGAAAAACCCGCTTTGTAAGTTTGCACCTCGACCTGGCGGCATCACGGCGGACACCGATCGACCCGGTAAAATTGCTAAAGTGGATTTGTGGATTTATGGGATTTTACGTTTTGATAGATTCAAGGGGAATAAGACGGGCTATAAGGCCGTGTAAAAAAACTAAATGTGCAGAATAATCTCCTATATTTGTTATTTTAGATATAATACCAACAATGTTTAATTCTAGTAAGAAAAATCTAAAATATCTCAGTACATGTATTTATGTATTTTTACTCTAACGGCCGCATTTTACGTCTTTGGTCCAAATTTGGTGCACACGTTGGTCTTATATGTCGCTCGGACGATTTTGTTAGAAAAACAAATTCAACAAACGGGAGTACATTTTTTTAACTTCCCGCTAAGAAAATTGAAAATTTTCTAAAAACGGGAAGTTATTGGTTTCACCGTTTTTCGAAAATCGAGTATTCATCAGATCTCGACGTTTTGAAGTCCTAGGAATCTTCCCTGACCACTCCCGAGAGGGTGTCACCCTGTCTGTATGTATGTGTGTGTGTATGTAAGTATGTGACCCGCTTATAACTTTTGAACGGCTTAACCGATTGGATCCTACCAAACGGCGTTCTAAAGAGTTCTATCAAACTTGGATTTCCTGAAAATTTCAACTAAACCGGACCGGTAGGTTCTGAGAAATTTCGAAAAAACTAAGAAATAATTTTTTTTTAAATCAGGTTTTTTTAGAATAACTTTTAAACGGCTTTACCGATCAATTCCAAAATCTAATCTGCTTTTAACCTTGAAAAGCGACGTCGATCGATACCAGTCCGGTAAAAATCGGTTAATTCGTTCGTGAGATATCGTGAACGAAAGAAAATAAAAAAAGTGTTTTTTCTCAATTTCTCCGAAATTTTTCATCAGAAAAGTTTTTGTTTCGATTCTTTCAATGGACTCGAAAAACTGCAACGATTGCCGCAAATCGTATAAAAATCGGTTGATTCATTAGCGAGATATCGTGAACGAAAGAAAATAAAAAAAAGTGTTTTTCCTCAATTTCTCAGAAACTTTTCATCTGAAAAATTTTTGTTGTTGATTCAATGTACTTAAAAAACTGCATCGATTGCCGCAAATCGCATAAAAATCGGTTGATTCATTCAAAAGTTAAGGCAGTTCAAAATTTCCAAAAATAGTGTTTATTAAACTTTCATCATACTTTTGTAATAATTAAACTTAGCGGGAAGTTACAGGGATGGCCTTTAGGGTCAATCGTTTTCCAAATTTTTTAACAAGAAGTTATCATTTTTTGAAATTTTTCGTACGAATATGAAATTGATTTGGTGTTTTATCTAAAGAAATAAATATGGGAGATTATTCGGAACATTTTGATTTTTTTACACGCCCTTATAGCCTGTTTTTCCCCCCAAAATCGATCATAACTTAATTACCATAAACGTACCCTAAAAGTACCATAACAATACGACTGTCCGTTGCGAGCGAAGCGAAGCAGTCCATAATCCGAATTCGCAAGGTCGAGGTGGCAAACACTCAAAGGGCATTTCGTGAGTACATCAATTTCCCAAATAGTTGGTTGAAATCCAAAACATGTAAATTTAATTTTGGAAATTCCCTCATTTGGAAGTGGTGAATTATTTCCTTTTATTTGTTAACTTGTATTTATTTGGTTAAGCAATTGATTTGAAATAAACATATTTACCAGAAATTTTATTTTTCAAAATAATAATTAATAATCTGATTCTGGTAAATTGATTTCGGTTATTGGATAGAGTTAATTCACATAATTTCTGTACACAAATATTTGATTTATATATTTCTTAACCATAGCATAGCTATACTAATTTTAAAATATTTTTTGGTAAATTTACCTTCCTTTAGCAAATGTTTTGGTAAATTAATTACTTACTTAAAATCACTGTTTCTATGTTTTTGCCTTGTATTCACAGCCTTCTATTCATCATTCTTCAAGTAAATATTTTCGTAGCTTTATACAAAGGGTTGTCGCAGGAATTGATTCATTTTCACCACTTTCATAAACAAAGTAGATTTTGATGATCAGACCCTCGAAAATTGTTTAAAAATTTCCAACAGAAAAACAGGCACGGGGCAAATTTTTAGGATTTTGTTTTACAAAAAAAAAAAAAAAAAAACAGAGAGGATTGATTTTCCATATATTTTGTGTCCGCAAATAATGCCGTTTTTGTATATGGTAGTATTTTAATATATTTTAGCTATTGCTGTGTTGTAAATCGTCATAAATCTCGTCTCTATCCTTTGAATATTAGCAGAAATGTGAATTTACTATAAAGATGTAACGTTAAATTCATTATCTCGTTTATTAAAAGAAAATTCGTCGTAATTCAGTTATTTCTGTAGAATTGTTGAAAAGCCAAATATTGTCCACTGTTGTCGT
>JAGFPH010003482.1:73888-101569 GCA_018207615.1 Philaenus spumarius
TTTAAAAATAAATATTCGCTCTCCTACTTAAAAAATAATCAAATGTCACATAGTTGTAATGCGGCTATAAAATCCGTGTAATATACTGCAGTACTTGTTCGGGAATTGGTTTGAGGAGAATTCACAGCAATAAAGGGAGCTCCATTAAAACATTCTTAAATTTTTAAACTTTAAACAAAAATTGTATTGTAATTATTAAGAATTTATACTGGGGCTAGCTGACCCGATCCGGCTTTGCACGGATAGATAAATCAAAGTTAAATATGGGGATTTTTAGTAATTTTGACCACCCAAACCCCAGTAAAGTGACGAATCATTTTAAACATATACCTAGGGCTCTACAGAAAGCTGCATACCAAATTTCATTCCAATCCGTTCGGAGTTTTTTAACTTCCCGCTACTAAAATCGGGAAGTTATTGGTTTCACCCAGTTTTTCGAAAATCGAGTATTCATCAGATCTCGACGTTTTGAGGTCCTAGGAATCTTCCCTGACCACTCCCGAGAGGGTGTCACCCTGTCTGTATGTATGTGTGTGTGTATGTAAGTATGTGACCCGCTTATAACTTTTGAACGGCTTAACCAAACGGCGTTCTAAAGAGTTCCATCAAACTTAGATTTCCAGAAAATTTCAACTAATTCGGACCGGTAGGTTCTGAGAAATTTCGAAAAAACTAAGAAATACAAAATTTTCAAATCAGGTTTTTTTTGGAATAACTTTTAAACGGCTTTACCGATCAATTCCAAAATCTAATCAGCTTTTAACCTTAAAAAGCGACGTCGATCGCTACCAGTCCGGTCAAAATCGGTTAATTCGTTCGTGAGATATCGTGAACGAAAGAAAACCAAAAAAAGTGTTTTTTCTCAATTTCTCCGAAAGTTTTCATCAGAAAAATTTTTGTTGTCGATTCTTTCAATGGACTCGAAAAACTGCATTGATTGCCGAAAATCGCATAAAAATCGGTCGATTCATTCGCGAGATATTGTGAACGAAAGAAAATAAAAAAAAGTGTTTTTCCTCAATTTCTTCGAAACTTTTCATCTGAAAAATTTTTGTTGTTGATTCTTTCAATGGACTTAAAAAACTGCATCGATTGCCGCAAATCGCATAAAAATCGGTTGATTCATTCAAAAGTTATGGCAATTCAAAATTTCCAAAAATAGTGTTTGTTGTAATTAAACTTAGCGGGAAGTTACTTGGATGGCCTTTAGGTTCAACCGTTTTCCAAATTTTTTTTAGTAACTGTTACCCCCCCAAATCCACCCTAAAATTCATGTTTTTTTTACTGGAATTAACTATTTTTTTAGACTTTTCGTACGAGGATGAAACTTTTTTAGAGTTTTATAAAAAAATAAAAATAAATGTAGGATATTATTCTGCACGTTTTGTTTTTTCACACGACCTTATAGCTCGCTTGTTTCTCCCAAAATCGGTGAAACGTAAAATACCATAAAAGTACCCGGTTCAAATACAAGTGGGGCGACGGCCGAGTTTGTACGGTGCGAGCATTTCCCAAATAGTTGGATGAAACCCTATAAAACATAATTATAAACTTAATTTTGGAAATTCGCTCAACTCATGTCAGCGGTTCAGCTGCGTGGTCGAATTATTTCATATTATAAGTAGAGAACGTATTTCATTTTCTAAATTGAAAAGTATGTTTAACAATTGTGTATAAGATTTGATTTAAACTTCATAACTAAGAAAATGTAAATTGTATATTTATTTTAATTTTACACAAATATTTTAAATGAAATAAAAAAAGTGAAAGTTCTGTTTGTCGACCATTTCTATTCAGTTTATTTCTATCGAACGCTCTTCTTTCATTAACAAAGTTGACTCGCGTTAACCCAGATTTAAGCTAATATATCTCATCAGTTCAGCTGTCATTCCGATGTTGTGACAACAACGAATAAAGCTGGCTAGTTTGTAGTTATGACGTCACTAATGTAAACTTGCATCGAATGGACGCTGTTTGTTCCCTACAACGCCGTCTAGACATGTACACACCACTTTACTCTTGACTTTAGTTTTATTAAGTAGGAGAGTGGTTCGGCGTAACTTTATTACGTTTCGTCTTTGTATTTGAGGTTGTTTTATTGTCTTAAAAACCGTTCTCCAACTTTAAAACAATGTTTGGTGAAGAACAAAAATTAACACGACGATTATTATTTTCAATAAAATAAAATAACAATTTTAAAATCTTAAAACTGTATCAAGTAGGAGAATGGTTTAGTTTAAGTGTATTGCATTCAGCCTTTCGTTAATTTGCTATGTTAAAAAAACTAATCTTCTACTTTTTTAACCAGGTAAAATTGTTTGCCTGCTTTAAATAAATCTATAGTTTAGATGGAAGTTATTTTAATAACTATTTACGATAAAATTGTATTAATTACTAGAGTGGTTTAGTTTTTAACATTACATTAGTTTAGTTTTAAATTCGGTTTTTCGTTATTTTGCTATTATAAAAACTGTTCTCATACTTAAACAATCCTATGGTTTACAAAACAGTATAGAACAAAATAACTTGTTGAAAAAATGTTAATTGTTATTAAATAGGAGAGTGATTTAGTTTAACTGTACTACATTAAAATGATGCTGATACAAAATGACGATTAAATAAACGGTACCAGGAACTGGCACATACTTTCTCACAAACATATTTAAATTATTAAACAGTTACACTGTGACTTGTAGGGTGGGGTAGGAGAGGTGATTTTATATTAAAGTTGGAGATTAACTAATAAATATTATTATTATTATTTAGAGAGAAAACTATTCGATCGATTTCGAACAAATTTGCACCAAACACGTCAATTAGGTCTTTATAGATGCAAGATAAATGGTTTTGAAAATTTTTGAAAAACAACCCCCTTTATGGCCAAAAACACTTAAAAATCAGTTATTATTATTATTATTAGCTAAACGATAATTTCTAGAATTCTCAGACATACAGACAGACATTTTGTACAAACTACTTTTTTGGACTCAGGGGGCCCCAAAACGAATATTTCCACAAAAATCTCAACATCGATTTTTTTTGCGGTCTCTATACTTTCTCTATACTATAGTATAGTGAGAAAGTAAAAAGGATGATAGTGTGTTTGAAGAGGTCAAAGGTTTTAGGCTTTTGTATTGACAATAAGTTGACTTGGGTTGATCAAATAGCATATATTTGGGCAAAAATTAGTAAAGGTATATTTATACTTAGAAATTTGAAATTGTACTGCAATCCTGCTATTTTATTAACAGCTTACTATGGTCTTGTATATTCATATCTGAACTGCGGAATTCTTCTTTTAGGAGATTCGTCAGTTTAGAATATGCAAAGGGTTTTTGTCTTGCGAAAAAAAAACTATAAGGCTTATGGCAGGTCTTAAAAAAGCTGAGTCATGTAAAGTTGCTTTTAAAGATCTTGGAGTTCTTACACTTCCAAGTATATATTATATATATATATATAAATATACTTGAGGTGATACTCTACTTTAAATTTAAATATACATAGTTATAGTATCTGGCAAGCTAATAATTATCGTGCTAGACAGCACAGACTAAATCTACACAGCAAACTTCCCTCTCAAGCTGGTGCTAGACTGATAAATAAGCTTCCACGGAGCATTAAAAATTTGCAGAATATTTTACCTTTTAAAAACAGGCTTAGACAGCTACTTTTGTCCAGATCTTTCTACTCTGTGGAGGAGTTCTGTGTAATGTAGCCGACCTTGAAATCATGGATGTGTTCTCCAAATTTAAATTAAACATTAGTTGCAGTTTATTATTGTTTTAAATTATTTCTTATAGGTTTTTAATTGTTCAAAATGTGATTGGTAAAAATTGTTGTATGTTGTAGTATTTATGTTAACTAGGGAATCTGCTAGGTCCCAAGGCCGCCTCGGCCTACGGCCTCAGATGGCCGCTTCGCTTCGCTCGCAGTTGGAAAACTCGCTGAAGGCTCTCGCTAATCTTTGGCTCGTTTGTACCCGGGTGACCGAGCATCGCTCGTATTTTTAACATCTCGATTGTATCTATAATGTATCCGTTCGAATACCTAGTGACTTTAAAGGAGGTATAAAAAGAAGTTGTTATCTATTCGACTTCTAAAAGACTTGAAAGGTGATACAAAAAGAAGTTCAGAGTTTAAATTGTATGCGCATTTTTCACAATTTATGCGCGTTTTTGCGGACATAAGACCTATCGCAATCGATTTCCGACGTCAAAAACCCCTATATGCAGATTTTCATCAAAATAGTTAGAGCCGTTTTCAAGATCCGCGACAGATAGGCTACAAGAATTGCTCGTTCAAAGTAATAGGATTACAATATTTAAATTATGAATATTATATTTTCTATCAATTATTATAATATTATATAAAAATGTTAATTTGTATTTTACGTAGCCTATTGCATATGTATGTCTTTTGACTGTAATAAAATGAAATGAAATTAGATCTTCGGACATTTTGTTCTCTTACTTTAATTCCGTGTTTTATGAAGAACAAATTTTTCTTACAAAAAGTGGAATTTTGGTTAATTTGAAATTATAAATTTTCGTTTAGTTTACGATTGGCAAAATCATAGCTTCGACGTAATCAAAATCATATAAAATCATATTTTATTTAAATCACTTCCATTCTTTATTTTTTTTTAACTTCCCGCTAAAAGAAAATTGAAAATTTTCCAAATTCGGGAAGTTATTGGTTTCACCCCGTTTTTCGGAAATCGAGTATTCATCAGATCTCGACGTTTTGAGGTCCTAGGAATCTTCCCTGACCACTCCCGAGAGCGTGTCACCCTGTCTGTATGTATGTGTGTGTGTATGTAAGTATGTGACCCGCTTATAACTTTTGAACGGCTTAACCGATTGGATCCTACCAAACGGCGTTCTAAAGAGTTCTATCAAACTTGGATTTCCTGAAAATTTCAACTAAACCTGACCGGTAGGTTCTGAGAAATTTCGAAAAACTAAGAAATACATTTTTTTCAAATCAGGTTTTTTTAGAATAACTTTTAAACGGCTTTACCGATCAATTCCAAAATCTAATCTGCTTTTAACCTTGAAAAGCGACGTCGATCGATACCAGTCCGGTAAAAATCGGTTAATTTGTTCGTGAGATATCGTGAACGAAAGAAAATTAAAAAAAGTGTTTTTTCTCAATTTCTCCGAAATTTTTCATCAGAAAAGTTTTTGTTGTCGATTCTTTCAATGGACTCGAAAAACTGCAACGATTGCCGCAAATCGTATAAAAATCGGTTGATTCATTAGCGAGATATCGTGAACGAAAGAAAATAAAAAAAAGTGTTTTTCCTCAATTTCTCAGAAACTTTTCATCTGAAAAATTTTTGTTGTTGATTCTTTCAATGTACTTAAAAAACTGCATCGATTGCCGCAAATCGCCTAAAAATCGGTTGATTCATTCAAAAGTTAAGGCAGTTCAAAATTTCCAAAAATAGTGTTTATCAAACTTTCATCATACTTTTGTAATAATTAAACTTAGCGGGAAGTTACAGGGATGGCCTTTAGGGTCAATCGTTTTCCAAATTTTTTAACAAGAAGTTATCATTTTTTGAAATTTTTCGTACGAATATGAAATTGATTTGGTGTTTTATCTAAAGAAATAAATATGGGAGATTATTCGGAACATTTTGATTTTTTTACACGCCCTTATAGCCTGTTTTTCCCCCCAAAATCGATCATAACTTAATTACCATAAACGTACCCTAAAAGTACCATAACAATACGACTGTCCGTTGCGAGCGAAGCGAAGCAGTCCATAATCCGAATTCGCAAGGTCGAGGTGGCAAACACTCAAAGGGCATTTCGTGAGTACATCAATTTCCCAAATAGTTGGTTGAAATCCAAAACATGTAAATTTAATTTTGGAAATTCCCTCATTTGGAAGTGGTGAATTATTTCCTTTTATTTGTTAACTTGTATTTATTTGGTTAAGCAATTGATTTGAAATAAACATATTTACCAGAAATTTTATTTTTCAAAATAATAATTAATAATCTGATTCTGGTAAATTGATTTCGGTTATTGGATAGAGTTAATTCACATAATTTCTGTACACAAATATTTGATTTATATATTTCTTAACCATAGCATAGCTATACTAATTTTAAAATATTTTTGGTAAATTTACCTTCCTTTAGCAAATGTTTTGGTAAATTAATTACTTACTTAAAATCACTGTTTCTATGTTTTTGCCTTGTATTCACAGCCTTCTATTCATCATTCTTCAAGTAAATATTTTCGTAGCTTTATACAAAGGGTTGTCGCAGGAATTGATTCATTTTCACCACTTTCATAAACAAAGTAGATTTTGATGATCAGACCCTCGAAAATTGTTTAAAAATTTCCAACAGAAAAACAGGCACGGGGCAAATTTTTAGGATTTTGTTTTACAAAAAAAAAAAAAAAAAAACAGAGAGGATTGATTTTCCATATATTTTGTGTCCGCAAATAATGCCGTTTTTGTATATGGTAGTATTTTAATATATTTTAGCTATTGCTGTGTTGTAAATCGTCATAAATCTCGTCTCTATCCTTTGAATATTAGCAGAAATGTGAATTTACTATAAAGATGTAACGTTAAATTCATTATCTCGTTTATTAAAAGAAAATTCGTCGTAATTCAGTTATTTCTGTAGAATTGTTGAAAAGCCAAATATTGTCCACTGTTGTCGTTGGTGCTAGCATGTGGCGGAGCAGATGTCTCCATTATTTTATTGGCAGAACCCGCATTTCTTCCTCTGTATCTATTCAGTACATGTTTTGTACAAAGTCCAGTAGAATTACAGGCACGTAGTAACAAGCTGTGTGTTTTGGAAGTAGTTTTGTCCCTGCTTTTTCGTTTTCTTTACTTTTCAAGAGAAATTGTAAATTGTGATAAGTTTGTATTATTGACCCCCCCCCCCCCCCTCTCGGACAGAAATAAAAAAACTCGAGGCAAACGGCAAAGTTACATTGTAGGTTACTAAATTACCAGTTAATGGATAAATTGTAGGTCCTATTTGTGTCGGAAAAACTACTGCGGTTTTCGATGTCAAGATGCATCCATCATCAGGTGTCCATCAAAAAAGTTCGAGAGTCCCTTGCGCGTCTTCTAGAACTTCTTAGGTTGTAGAAACAGCTGATTTTATGAATTTCTCACTTTGCATTAGAAATGTACGATCGGCTTTGAGATTAGAAATTATTTAAAATGTATATATTTTTACAATCAGTTTTGTGTACTTCAATCTTGACAGCTAAGGAACAAATTAAGCCTAGAGACATAAAACTATATTTTAAACTACAGTAACTATATATACTAGCTTTTGTACCCGTTCTTAGCACGGGAATAATTCATGGTGTAAGCAGACGTAAAAATACAATCAGTTTAATGGAAAATGTTGACAAATTGTAACATATGGAGGTACATTTTTTATATTTAGGTGTCTCCTAAAGAGGGGTCGAGAATTGTCAAAAACGCTCTAGGATGCACCGTTTTCGAGATATTAACGATTTTTATGTATAGTATATTTTTTACTTTTTATAAATATCTTGTAAGAAATAAATGTACCGATTTCCAGCTCTCTTGCTTTAAGGGAAGTATTATATTTAATTTGTATTGTTTTAGGGGTTGTTATCACAATTACACCCCTAAGCAGCACAGTATAAAATGCAAATATGGTTTACACTTTATATATATCTTGTAAGTAATAAATGTACCAAAATCCAGCTCTTTAGTTTTAATGGTAGTATAATAATTAATTTTTATTGTTTTATGGTTGTTATCACATTCTTACTCCTCAGCAGCACACTACAAAATACAAATATTGTTTACTTTTTACATATCTCTTGTAAGAAATAAAAGTACCAATTTCCAGCTCTCTAGCTTTATGGGAAGTATAATAATTAATTTGTATTATTTTAGGGGTAATTATCTCATTTTCACCCCTTAGCAGCACAGTATAAAATGCAAATATGGTTTACACTTTATATGTACCTTGAAATAAATAAATGTACCAAATTCCAGCTCTTTAGTTTTAATGGTAGTATAATAATGAATAAAGTTTTAGGGTTGTTATCACATTTTTACTCCTCAGCAGCACACTAAAAAATACAAATATTGCTTACTTTTTATAAATATCTTGTAAGAAATAAAAGTACCAATTTCCAGCTCTCTATAGCTTTATGGGAAGTATAATAATTAATTTATATTGTTGTAGGGGTTGTTATCTCATTTTCACCCCTAAGCAGCACGCGAATAAAAGCAAATTTGGTTTACATTTTAGATATATCTTGTAAGATATAAAAGTACCAATTTCCAGCTCTCTATAGCTTTATGGGAAGTATAATAATTAATTCGTATTGTTTTAGGGGTTGTTACAGTTTCACCCCTTAGCATCACACTAAAAATACAAATATCGTTTACTTTTTATATATATCTTGTAAGAAATAAATGTACCAATTTCCAGCTCTCTTGCTTTAAGGGAAATATTATATTTAATTTGTATTGATTCAGGTGTTGTTATCACAATTTAGCCCTTAACAGCACAGTATAAAATGCAAATATGGTTTACACTTTATATGTATCTGGAAAGAAAGAAATGTACCAAATTCAAGCTCTTTAGTTTTAATGGTAGTATAATAATTAATTTTTATTGTTTTAGGGTTGTTATCACATTTTTACTCCTCAGCAGCACACTACAAACTATTAACTCTCTTTGACACTTGTTCTAAATTATTGATATTTTACCATGCAAGTTTTAACTTCAATTGATTTACATATATAGGCCTAAAACGATGAAAATTTGAGTGAATTTTAAAACGAACAATAATATAGTTTTGCATAAATGACTGAATTTGAAATACTTGGGATTAAAATCATATGCTTAAAATTTTATATATTTTGATTTGTTTAAAAAAATGTATTTCAGTTCTTGGAGTAAAATATTAAATTAAAGGCTGTGTGAATTTACTAGGTTGAAAATTCCTAACGGCATAGACTAAGTTAGATGTAGTTTGTTTTTTGTAGGCCTAAGTAGTTTCTTTTGAAGAATGAAGCAAACAACACGAATTGAAAATAATAAACGACTATTCAAACGTATAACAGCTGATTTCGTCCATTATCTTTAAAAAATAAATAAATATTCGAACTTATTCAGTATATTACGCAAGCGTCTACTGGTGCCCTATGCTACGTATTACAACGGTACACGCGGAAAATGAGCTTATGCTGTCTATGGCGTATGCAACGGAGAGAATAAAAGATAGAACAGAAGATGATCCTGTCTATTTTTCTTCTCACACTGCGCATGCGTGTCAAACTATTCTCCTACTCTTTCATTTCAACTGCCAGGCGAAGCGTTTCACTCATGAACACAGCCTGAAATATTTCAGTGCATGACAGAATACACTTGCAACGAACCATGGAGCTGTAATAAATTCATGTAACATGTTCACCGAGACACAACTCCGTCAAAATATGCTCGGAGTAATACTTCGAATGTCACTTTGTCGGTTGTTGCCGAAACATCAAAGTATTGTGAACGGGATTGTACCTGGGGTATATATTTGTTTGAGTTTTTACCATGACCCTCACAGTGTAACAAACAAATAGTATATTTGACACGATGACTGGTTACACTACGTGGCTTAGTGAAAATATTTTCCATGCATGAATAAAGTGACTGCTGTTGGCCGATTTTTTGTACAGACTTCAACAAAGTTACGTTTAGAATAACCGGTTAAAATATAATATGTTCCAGTCGGTACGTTCACGTAAGTAATTTGCATGGTCCTACTCTACGTTTCAAGTTGTTGGCAGTGCGTAGAGACCTATATGCCATGTTATTCCTAAACCTATATGCCATGTTATTCCTAAACCTATACGCCATGTTATTCCTAAACCTATATGCCATGTTATTCCTACGGGCGTTCCTATGCTATTACTCTGCACAAAAACATAGGGTACAAGCGCTTGCCATTATTCTGTTTTAAAATAATTCGACCACGCAGCTGACGTGAGTTAAGCGAATTTCAAAAATTAAGTTTATATGTTTAAAGGTTTCAACCAACAATTTGGGAAATAGATATATTCACGACGGTGCTGAATAGCTGCATTGTGCTTCGCACGCCGTTCCGCATATTGGGAGTATTTTCAATACACAATTACACAAAGCATTGCGTGCTTCGCACGCCATTCCGTATATTAGAAAGATTTTTAATACACAAAGCATTACGTGCTTCGCACGCCATTCCGCATATTGGAAGTATTTTCAATACACAAAGCATTGCGTGCTTCGCACGCCGTATATTGGGAGTATCTTCAATACACAAAGCATTGCGTGCTTCGCACGCCAACCCCACGGTAAAATCCACCACATGGCTTTGAACCGGGTACTTTTACTGTATTTTGCGTTTCGATTTTGGGGGAACCAAGCGAGCTATAAAAAACAAAATGTGCAGAATAACATCCTGCATTTATATTTTTAGAAAAAACTCTAAAAAAAATCATTCTCGTAGGAAAAATATAAAAATGTAGTTTGTGATGCCTTTTTCCCTATAGGGAAATTCTTTAGCCCTCACAAAATAAAATGTTTGCCTCGGATACTCCGGCCAATGGCTGGGTTTCATTCCAGGGGTCAAGGATGGAGGGGGTAAGGAGATGGCTCAGTGCGGCCTAATCCTAGAGACGAGCTCTTATGGTATTAGGACCAAATTCATCACAGCCGAGGAAGTGGGGGTAGGGAAGGGATGGTACGACGCGGACGTTAGCAAATTGCTTGCCACGCCTATACCCTATGCTGTCTCAAAAACTCTTGTATGTGGGTTCTCACCACACATACACCCTAAGACAACAAACTATAATTGTATGTGAGCTTGCACCACACATACACCCTAAACAGCAAACTACAATCGTATTGTATGTGAGTTTGCACCACACATACACCCTAAAGCCACGAACGACAATTGTATGTGAGTTTGCACCACACATACACCCTAAAGCATCGAACGACAATCGTATGTGAGTTTGCACCACACATACACCCTAACCAACGAACTATAATGTATGTGAGTTTGCACCACACATACACCCTAACCCACGATTTATAATGTATGTGAGTTCGCACCACACATACACCCTAAAACAATGAACGACAATTGTATGTGAGTTTGCACCACACATACACCCTAACCAACGAACTATAATGTATGTGAGTTCGCACCACACATACACCCTAAAACAAAGAACGACAATCGTATGTGAGTTTGCACCACACATACACCCTAAGACAGCAAACTATAATGTATGTGAGTTTGCACCACACATACACCCTAAAATTCCAAAGATCGTTTCGTTCAAACCACTATTAAAATTTGGTAGGCCTAATGTAGGCCTATTGTACGCAGCCTAACTGCTCAACAATGTCTATCTATTCCGTCAACGAAATCCCTTTAAATATTACTAACCATGCGACGCTTTTAAACATACAGGTTATTAAACTGTCGTAGGCCTAACGTAGGCCTAATAGGCTTAGGTTGCTCTTAGGCGGTTTCACAACGCCCTCACCTGCCCACAAACTCAACTGAAGTGCAACTCTTAAACCCTTCAACCCTTTAGACAATGAATCCGAAAACAACTTAGGCCTAATGTAGGCCTAATATACGCAACCTAACCTCTCAACATACAACTCTACTTACTCTGATGAGCCAGTTTTCACCCGGCGAGCATCTACCGTTATTTTTATGCTGCTGATTTACACCTAGCGAGCCAACTGTACTAGACGAGAGGTACTAGCTGGTTTTCACCAAGCAAGCAACTCTCTCTCTGCCTTAGAGCTCCGTCTTATATAGCGGTCCGCTCCCACTCTCGGCGGGCCGGCCTACATCGCCCCACCTATACCTTGCTTCTGATTACGTTTGATTTAAAACATCGACAAATTTTCCCCTTCTAATTTTGGGACGTTACAAGTTACTTCCGGTAAAAAAATGTGCTTCCGGTTGTTGGATTTTTTTGGCTAACGAACTCGTCCAAGCGACGTAGACAACTAATATGTGTACCAAATTTGGACCAAATGGGACTTAAAATGCGGCCGCTAGAGTGCTAACACTTATATACCTATATATATATATATATGATTCATGACACACCAAAACGTGTTCTGGGGACCATGATCGATGCTCATTTGCTACTCCCGACCTTGGGTCTTACCGTAAGGGCCACTGCAATAGCTCATTTTTCCTATGTAAATTCGCTAATAAACAAACAATATACGTTTTTGTCATAAAGCTGGGTGGACGTTTGCACGCCATAGCTCACTCAAGTGTTAAAAAATATAGCCTACTTGTTAATAATTTGGTTTAGATACCTGACGTTATTTATCACCTTATCTTAGAGGTTCTTATTAATCCAACTCCTTTATTAAAAAGTGGGTTGGCGTGCGTACCCTAGTCATTTATAAACTTACCTTAAACCACTTTTCCAGATAGAAACTGTTTTCGTAAACGAGATGATTTTGCAAGTACGGTGGCTTTAACCTTTCCCCATTAGCTTGGGTTAATAGGTTAGGTCAGATCCTAATAGATTACTGTTTAATCGGATGGAAGCAAACAATGTATTCCGATGTAGTTCTGCGGTTTGCTCGTAGATGGTGGTTTGAGTGGTAAACTCGATCGTTAAACGAATAGGCTTACAATATTTCTACGTGAAGGTGTTTGCTGATTAAAATGGACGGTGTGACGAAATTGTTATAAATGTTAAAAAAAAAAAGTATTAAACAATCATAATAATAATAAAAGTTACTCATAGGTCTATGCCTAAGTTTTTTCGTATTGCACATTATACAAAATATTAAACAATATTTCGAATTCTGTTTGGTTTCGAAAATAATCGACTTTGCACGACTATTTCCGAATAATTGTTATTTAATATTTAATTATTATTTACGTTTAACTCTTAACTGGTATGGTGGAGTCTTTTAAGACCCACTACTTTTTGTTTTTTTACATATCTTTTAAGTGTTTTTAACCAGTACCTTTTTATTATTTTTAATTTATAATAAATTACCTGCTTACACGCTTCCTCAGCAAGGGTTAAATAAATTAAATTACAAGTGAAAAAACATGGACCAAGACCGGGATTTGAACCCAGGACCTTTGCCTTTCCGAGGCAACACTCTGTAGGCTGCAAAAAGAATTGAGATTGTTTTCAATGTCGCATGCGAGGTATTCAGTCTATTAATTCATAAATGCAGTAAAACCGTACAAGTGAGATAACATCGACCAATATCTATAGAATCACGATAGCTCAGTGGTAGAGTGTTGCCCCGGAATCGCAAAGGTCCTGGGTTCAAATCCCGGTCGGTCCATGTTTTTTCACTTGTAATTTAATTTATTAGTACCTTTTTGTTTCTGGTGTTCTTGCACCTCATTGGGTTAATTGAAAAGGACGTTAAATTGTTTTCCCAACACTAATAGTTTTCGCAGAATTGAAACTTTACCAGTTACGGCGAGGTCATTGGACAAAAATTACATTTTTGATGTTTTAATACCCATCAGAATCTCTCATCAGAAGAGTTGCTGGTAGAAAGCCCATTCACTTCAAGCAACTGAGCCCACTGTCTCTGAAAGAAAACGATGCTCTTTTCGCTGAGAACTAGTGAGAAAAAAGAGAAAACAGTTTCTAATAACTGTGAAAAACAGCTTGCAAAGATCACTACAATATTCTTGGCTCAGATTGTTGTTGGAGTAAAAAACGCAAAAATACGCAAGACAAAAATAAAATTTTTAGTAGAAAATTTGTAAAAAAATGTTGCATACATTTCTTTCATCAAAAATCGTTGTCAGAATTTTTTGTATAGAAATAATCTTCTTTTTCTGTTTCTTTTATGTGTTAATGGGTCCTGGACATTGAATGAACAAGTGTCCTTTCTACAAAAAACAAACATTTTATAATCCTTTTTTAATTCTATGAAAAATTATACTTTTAAGTTTTAAATATGAACAAGAATCACTAAAAATGCTATTGACACAGAAGAATTTATGACAAAATGAGAATTGCGCCTCTAGCGCCTATGAGCAATTCCACGATTCTAGGGGGTAGGGGTTTTGAGACCTCTAAAAAACAATAATTATTGTTTTAAGGGTTGTTTCAACTCTATAAGGCCAAATTTTTTCGATGTTTTAATAACTATCTATTCTGCTATTTAGGGCGGAGATAAATCCAACAAATCAAATATTATAAAATTTGGTTCAGCCGTTCTTGAGTTATAAGTGGTGTAACTAACCCGACTTTGTTTTATATACAGACTGTCCCAAAAGTCCCGGACCGGTTTAATAACTCCTAAACGAAACTAGCTACAGCAACTTTTTTAACCTACAACCCTCCCAAATTTGGATTTTGGGAGCAGGGGCAATAGTGACTAACAACTCAAAAAATAGTTTTTTGTAGCCAGGAGTCATGTCTGAAATATTATTACTGTAGCTAGTTTCGTTTAGGAGTTATTAAACCGGTCCGGGACTTTTGGGACATATAGTATATGGAAGATATAAAAGATAAACTTATACAATGTACAATTAACAAATAATATTTAATTGTTCTAGCTCTACAATGTTCTAAACCACTCAGAAATTTACATTTAAAGAATTGGATTGTACTCGACGTGTCTTCGTAGTAAATGAACACATAGTTAACAATGTTATTTAGGAGCGAAGGAAGTAAGTTGGCAAAAACATGAATAGATGTGTTTATAATGCAAACTATTCCATTAAGTTTAACAGCTGTCTTCTTACTCTAACACTCCCGAAGATAAATGTATTTAGTTTGTAAGTGAAGTAACATTACATTACAAAAAACTTCTATATTGTATGTAGTCAAAATTATGGTATTGTTGAAATCTACATTTTGAAAAAGGAAAAACCATTTTGGATATACAGTACATAACATAAGTTACAGAGATATCCTTTTTGGGAATTATTCTTTCATATTTTTTGTAGTCTACAGTAAAACAAAAATATAAATATAAATAAAACCTAAACAAATATTTAGTTGACTGATGGAGGTTAATATTTTACTTTCTCGCCATACTATAATACAGAGGAAGTTTAGTGATCGCAAAAAAATCGATATTGAGATTTTTGTATAAATATCCGTTTTGGGACCCCTGAGTCCAAAAAAGTGTTTTTTACAAAATGTCTGTCTGTATGTACAGACACAACCTCAAAATAACCCCAACAAATCAGTTATTATTTTTAATAAAAAAAAAACGGCTCTAACGATTTTGATCAAATTTGGCTTATTTGTAAAAATTCTCGATTGGCTAATAATAATAACTGATTTTGTATGTTTTTTTTTCCAAAAAGGCGGTTGCTTTTCAAAACCACAACAAATCTGATTTCGAACAAATTTGCACCAAACATGTCAATTAGGTCTGTACAGATGCACGAAAAAAGGGTTTGAAAAGTTTTGAAAAAAACCCCTTTTTGACCAAAAAACCACAAAAAAATAGTTAATATTTTATGATAAAAAAAAGAAAACGGCTCTAACGATTTTGAACAAATTTGGCTTATTTGTAGCCCTTAATGTACCCTACCATATGCAAAAAACCGCATTTTTGTAAAAATTCTCGTTTAGCTAATAGTAATAATAATAATAACAGATTTTTTATGGTTTTTTTGGCCAAAAAGGTGGTTGCTTTTCAAAAAATTTCAAAACCTTTTTTCGTGCATCTATACAGGTCTAATTGACATGTTTAATGCAAATTTGTTCGAAATCGATCGAATAGTTTTCTCTCTATCTAGCTAATAACAATAATATTTATTAGTTACTCTTCTTCTTTAATGTATCCTCTCTCCTATTTTAATACAATTATGAAGTCTCAGTGAATCTGTTTAATAATTTAAAAGATGTTTGTGAGAATGTATGTGCCATTCAGGAAATCATATATGACTCTAGTTGTGTAAATAAAGTAGAAAATTTTCTAAGCTAATTTAGGAAATCAGAAAAATTAAAAATTCTGGCACCGTTTCGATCACTGAAGTTTTTTCGAACATTTCCGGGTAAATCTTTTTAGGAACACTCTCTGAGGGCCGGTTGTGAGTATCCGTGGGTTAGATGCTTTTAAGTGTACTTTTAAAGTGTTCCCTTTATAGGGCAATGTTATAATTTATAGTTTACCATCCCAGGAAAAAATCTTGTTGCCACGGTTTTGATTTTAAACTGTTGCAGGCTGAATATTATACTAATCTTTGTACCGTGTCACTATCTAGTGAAGTTTGCTTGAACTACGTGTACAAATCATCCAGCAAATTGAATCAACTGTTGTTACAAGTGGCAAATTATTGTACCATTGCCCATTGAGAAACAAGGAAAGTGATATACGAAAGATGGCTGAGATTGTAATTATTATTTTATGAACTAAAGTTAAGAAATAGTTGTTTATTATCCTATCATAAGATAAAACATGTGTTTTTGTACACATAGGACAGTAAAACATTGAAAACACTTAGTTTGTGGGAATGTAATGACAATTATGATTTTAACATATATATAAAAAAGTGATTTTTCTTAAAAAAAAACTAATGGCTGATTTTACTTATATAGTTGTTGTATTTTACAGTAAGAAAATAATATGACTATAACTAGTAAACCCTCGTGAAAAATCACAGGTTGATTAATTAGATACACATTAAAAATACACAATTTAAAAAAACAAACTATTTACAAACAACATTAAGGCCTACTTATCTAGGCCTACCTAAACATAACCCCAAACTATAATCTACACTGGGTTTGTTTGTATTACAGTGATGGGTGAAATCAGCTGTTAAACGAATAGGTAGGCATATTTATTCTTTAAATTTGTACAAACGAATATATTGATGATAACCTCTAAGCAAATATTATAACGTATAGTATAGTATTCATTAGTTCTATAAGTCATATTTAAAAAAAATCAACTTCACAAGAAATTATAACGATTGAAGTTGTAAACATAACCCAAAACTATAATCTACACTGGGTTTACAGATGATGTGTGAAATCAGCTGTTATATTATATGTTACTCACTTACATACACTCGCTTTCATTGGGGTTGATTTTGTTTGAGATAAAATGCAGATTAATTTGGAGAAAAATGTTCTTACACAATCATTTTGATGTACATAATTTAAGTGGACTTACATGTCAATTCCACACAATCTAAGCAGTTTTGGGCTCCCAATAACATGATTGTTTTATCTAGTACAAGAATAAAATGATCCAAGCACTCTTATAGCCTACAACCTACCCGGGAAAATCCTGAACATTTAGCAAAAAGGCTTATCACAATCGGATGAACGGTATGGCAGCGCATAAAATAGGAACAAACAAATATTGATTTTTATACATTAGGTAATAGGACAACCCCTGCAAACGCAAACATATAACCACGTATGCAACAAAGGTGTCAATCATCCGAATTATAACAACTTATTTTTATTGTAAAGGTACTGTTACCCCCCAGATCATCAATTAGACGTAACTATTTATATTGCTTGTGTTATTATTTATTTTATTTCCCATAATACACTTAAAATTAAAAAGTGTCAAATTTGCAGTTTTCTCTAGCTTTAAGGAAAGTATAATAATCAACATTTTGATAGGGGTTGTTACTACATCTTCACCCCATAGCAGCACGCGACAAAATGCAAATCTATGATACCTTTTCTACGTATCTCGTAAGAAATAAATGTACACATTTTCAGCTCTCTAATTTTAAGGAAAATATAACAAATCACTTTTATTGTTTTAGGAGTTGTAATCACATTTTCACCCCTTAGCAGTACGCGACAAAATGCAAATCTAGTTTAGTTTTTTATGTATCTTGTATGAAATAAATGTACAGAATTTCAGCTCTCTAGCTTTAAGGAGAGTATAACAATTAATATTTGTTGTTTTAGGGGTTGTTTCAATCCTTAACTAAAAATTAATTCTAGCTTATGTTACTCAGGGATAGTGTAGCTTTTTATTGGTAAAACTATTTTTTCAATCGGTTCAGTAGTTCCAGAGGTTACCCCCATACAAACAAACAAACAAAATTTACCTCTTTATAAAATTAGTATAGATAGATAAATATAAAATTGATGGCTTCGCATAAAATTACACTGACTACTGTATCGCAATCGTTTTTTGTAGATTTTATCTATGATAAAACTGAAGCAATGTAGGAGATTGGCGGAGGAATGGCGGGTAATTATGGAGATGAGGGCGACCAGAGGTAATGGGAAATTTTTGTTATATTCTGAAAGTACACATTAAACTGACTCTAAGAACACAAAGGGGTTTCGTTGGAAAGTCATTTGATAGAAACTACGAGAAAACTTCACAAAATACAGGTTAAGTTCAGCTATTTTCACTTTGAATGAACACGTAATTAATAATGTTACTTAGTGGTGTGAAGTAAGTAAAGCGGCAAAAACAGAAATAGATGAGTTTTAACGTCAACTATTCCATTAAGTTTACCAGCTGTCTTTGTACTCTAATACTCTCGATGACAAATGTATTTAGTTTGTGAGCGAGGCGATATTTACATTACAAAACACATCTTAGGTGCGACTTCTAAATTAGTCAAAATTACTATATGGTTGAAACCTACATTTAGAAGAAATAAATTTCGGATGTATATAACATGAGTTGCAGAGTTGATACCATTCTTTTCATTTTTGGAATTGATGTTATTGAATTTTCATAGGAAAAATGAGCTATTTGCAGTGACTCTAATGGTCGTGAGTAGTTAAAGAGCATTGATCATGGTTCCCAGAACACGTTTTGCGTTGTCATTATACATTATATTTATGTTTTCTCTGAAAGCCGTGTTCTACGTCCGTTTTGGAGCAAATTTGGATTACGCATTGTTTTTCTAAGTCACGCCAAAAAAATCCAAAAACAGAAGCACGTGTTCGACTGGAAGTTTTTTTGAGATCTTTCGTACCAGATTGAAACGTTTTGGGATTTAATAAAAATAAATAAATATAGGATATTATTATCTGCACATGATAATTTACTCGACTTTTTAGCCCTCTAAACTCTGAAAAATGCACATAAAATTTAAACTCTGAACTTCTTTTTATACAACCTTTCAAGTCACTTAGAAGTCTAATAGATACAACGTACCTCCTTTAAAGTCACTAAGTATTCGAATTTATACATTATAGATACAATCCAGATGTTAAAAATACTGATCGTTGCTCGGTCACCCAGGTACAAACGAGTCAAAGATTAGCGAGAGCCTTCAGCGAGTTTTCCAACTGCGAGCGAAGCGAAGCAGCCATCTGAGGCCGTAGGCCGAGGCGGTGTTGGGACGCGAGGCGTCTAGGGGCAGAGCCCCTAGTATAAGTAGGAAGACGTGGGGCGGAGTCTCCCTTCTCGGATGAATAGTGGCTAATAGGATGATCGGATCTTAAATCTGACGGAAAATCGTTAGTTTGAAATTAAATTTTCTACAACTTTTGTATTTAACATTTGTTGCTACCTCCTACCGTATTCTTACAAAACGCGCTCAAAGTGGAAAAATACAAAAATTGAAAAAACCTTTCCCGCCCAGAAGGTGCTTTCAAAATTAATGTTAACTTCTGGCAACTTTTCTGGAAGTTTCTCGAGAGCTTTAATTCAAGTATGAGGTTGAGGGGGGTCCGATTACGGCAAGTGCCTCATAGTTCATGTCAATGAATCAGCGAACCCGTCTAGCATTATATAAGTAGATAAAATACATTTACATGTTTTGAAAATGTACCCCACTACAGTCGTTGCTACAAAATTTATTTTGAATCCAATATAATTTAACAAGAAGTACGTTATGTTATAATATCAATTAGAATAGATAAGAGAAACAGAAAGAGATACTGTTATGCTCATCACAGCTTCAATTGTATAATTTACTGTCAGGTGTTTGTCCCAAGGGAGAAAACATCTCCACGTGGCGTATTAAATTATAAAGATCAGTATTGTTGTCGCCTTAGACTGCGCGAGTTTATCTGTGAAACTCTGAAACAGTTTTATATAAATTCAAGTTGTTTGATGCAAGAAAATGTAACTGTGCGAAGGTGCTTGGCAAGATGCAAACATTTACTCGATTATTATACATAAGTCGACAATGTTTGAGATTGCACCAAATTTAGAAGTATTCAGTCACACAATAAAATTCTAAGTTATTTTAAGCAAATGGAAATATAATCTAAAAGTCATTAACAATATAATTTTTCGACAACAATTTTCAGTCAATTGAGGACTTTATGCTAAAGAAATCATCGGATTGCCTGTGGCAGGTTGGAAGTGTAGTGTCTGTAAATTTAAAGCGTTTTAAAATTTTAGTGAATAGTTTTTCTTATAGTTTGTTTTTTCTTAACTCCCTTTCTACGGTTACCGAATAGTATTATAGCGCATGCGCAAGGTGTTTCTATCCCTTAAAATATAACACCTGATTTCATCCATCAGCTGTAATACATCAACAACTATGTGAACCTTTCAAGGTTATGTTTACAACTTTTAATTTTGTGTTTATATTTTAAGAATAATAATGCACTTTGACACATCTGATTCGTTCTGTCATTTATGAAATAAAATTTAATTAAATTTAATTTAAAATGAAATTAAAATCACATTTATTAAATACATTTAAATATAAATTCAGTTCTACGTTTTAATAACAACTTCTATGAATAATAAATATAAAACATATTTAATAATATATGATGTTCCTAAAAATTAAAAAAAAATTAAACATCAAACACTTTTAAATATTATTATTATTATTATTATTGTTTCCGCTTACAAACTTCCTCAGCAAGGAATATTTAATTAAATTACGAGTGAACAAAAAATTCAGCTGTAAGCTGAAAAAAAATAATTAAGATTGTCTTCAATGTTTTATACACGAGGTATTCAGTCTGTTAGTTCATTAATTGCAGTAAAACTATACAAGTAAGATAACATCGACCAATATCTGGATTGATCAGGGTGGCTCAGTTGGTAGAGCGTTACGACGGAATCGTAAAGGTCCCGGGTTCGACTCCCGGTCTTGGTCCATGTTTTTTCACTTGTAATTTAATCAAATAAAACACTGTTTACAGAAAAACTGCGTTGCTTGTCTCTCTTCTATATAAAAAGTCTCTGCAAAAAATTTCGCCTTGAAAATATCATAGCATGCAATAATTAGTTTGCATTTGCTCTGATGATATAAAAGTCTGCTGCCGAGAGACCTCTAATATAAATGTCTGTAAGAACGCATAGGCTGCTTACGTTTTTTTTTATTACATGGGGGCGCACTCTTACAAATGTTCTAAGAAGTTTGGGAAATGTTTGAAATTAATACCATTAAAATTTTGAATTTTGAGTACTGAGAGTAAAACCGTTAATTAATAGTTCGTAAAAATTACAAAAATATGTTTTTTTTTACGATTCAAGTACGTCAAAATATTTAGTATACTTTTAAGAAATTTGTCCAGACCCATGTTTACTTTTGAAAATTAATGAAAATCGTCTCCCATCAACACGAAATATGCGTTTTGGTGACTCAAATTTGTAACAAATATTTTATTAGGGGTTTTCGGTGTAAAATCGTTTAGTCTCGACAGAGGCTGTTTTAATTGATTCGTTTGCTTGTTAAATGTACTGAATTTTTTCAGTTACACTCTGAAGTCATATCAAGTTACATACCCAGAATAGTAAACACGTTCAAACCATAAACTTAAATGTTTCACCGAGGTAGTAAACTAGAGACGCTGTCAAACACTCAATACACCGTTGCTTTTATTGCCGGGGAAAAGCAATACCACGAGTAACGCATCCTACATGGGCGATGTGTCTGTTATTTCAACATAATTGAAAACGTGTTTGGAGTTTTGTCATTGAAAGTGATGGTTACATAAATAACTAACGACTCAGAGTGTGACATGTCGTCCCTTAGACGACTGGTGAAGCGAACAACTTTATGGAATGTGTAAACAAATACAATTGTTCAAAATGTCGCGATGAATTTATTTCAGGTACTAGTAAGGTCCGTGAAAAATCTAAGACAAATTAGATACACATCAGAAATACACCATTTAAGGGGAGGTCCCACTAAAAATGGTCAAAAACCCAAATTGAAATTTTTTTTTACCAAAATTTTATTTAGATCTTCCTGTATTAAAAAAACATAACAAGTTGATGAAAATATATATAATTCTTAGAGATAAAATTTTTTAAAGTTTAACATACACATGCATTTTTGGTGAACCACTTCGGGGTTAGCCTTGTATAATCACTGATTATAGTACAAACTCTTATGCTGTGACATTTCTTTATACTCTATGGTATATAATACATTATAATACTAGTACTACTTGTAATCAATACAAATTTAAATGGTAAACTAGGACCATTTATTTGGCCTAAAATATAATAAAAATACAATTATTTTTAGAAAACGCGCGATTCCCGTAAGTAGAGAAAATGAAGAGTTAGTTTACTAAAAATTCTAAGGCTCAAAAAGTATTAGAGATGCAGCAGTGAAATTTTACATGCTTGCTCTTTACACATACAGGCACAAAGTTATGCATGGGTTTTCCATTATCTATAGTAGTTTTTATTACTTTAGATTTTTATAAAAAATTACAAAAATTACAAAAAAATTTAAAAATTTGTAGAGATAAAATCTGAAGAAATAATTTAAAATGAATGCATAACTTTGTTGTCAGTATTATATTCTTTCAAATGACACTTCAATAATGGTTCTACTACTTATAGTTACAAAGCCTTAGCGTTTCTTGTGAAACCCTGTAAATCAGACCAAAGGGGGGGGGGGGGGGGGGGGGAGGGGGATAGTTTAGAGGTGGTCAAAAAATGGTTATTTTGTTTGAAGTAGACTAATTAGAGACTAGCTGACCCGTGCGAATATTTCGCAAGTTCGGAGTAGGCCTACACTTACCTGATTTAACACGTAAGTTTATTTATTTACATTGGTTTATAAATAACAGTTTCCCTATACAATCTTACAGTGTAAAAAATCTAACTAACAGCTGTCATGCTAGTCAAACAGATGGTTAATAGATGGCGCCTTTCATTAGGAACATGCAAAGTATAATATAAAAGTTTTTTTAATCAATTTTTGTCATTAAAACATGAGTTTTAAGCTGTTTGTCTATTTTTCCGGTGTAGCGGTTAAGGAAAGCTTTAAAATGATGCCTCATTCATGTAACTTAATGATGTATTAAGGAAGTTGTGGCGTACCGACAAAAAAATGGCCTTGAGAAATAATATATGCGATAGTACAAATTTAAATAGCTCAAAATAATATACCGTTAAGGATTTAGAATTTTTAGTGGGACAAAAATACTCCTTAAAAAACATTTAAAAACAACAGACTTTATCTAGGCCTACCTAACTATGCTGACGGGGATATTTAACTCTGTAAATGTGTATAGTTATAAGGGTTATAAAATTGTAGGCCTATGTGTTAAAATTTTATATTTATAATATACGTTACTATATACAGTATTTAAAGAAAGATACAAATATTATTTTTTATTTGCTTTTAATTTCTCACTATACTATAGTATTATAGAGAAAGTATAGTGATCGCAAAAAATCGATGTAGAGATTTTTGTGAAATATCCGTTTTGGGACCACCTGAGTTCAAAAAAGTGGTTTTTACAAAATGTCGTCTGTATGTATACAAAGTTAGAGAGAAAGCTATTCCATCGATTTCGAACAAATTTGCACCAAAGATGTCAATTAGGCCTGTATAGATGCTCGAAAAAAGGATTTGAAACATTTTGAAAAATAACCCATTTTTTGGCCAAATAAACCGCAAAAAATCAGTTAATATTTTTTTAATAAAAACGGCTTTAACGGGATTTTCATTAAAAAATTTGTATTTGTAGCTCTTAACTTACCCTACCATATGCAAAAAACTGCATCTTTCTAAAAATTATTTTTTAGCTAATAATAATAATAACAACTGATTTTTGGGGGGTTTTCGGCCGAAAAGGGGGTTGTTTTTCAAAAATTTTCAAAACCTTTCTTCGTGAATCTATACAGGCCTAATTGACGTGTTTGGTGCAAATTTGTTCGAAATCGATCGAATAGTTTTCTCTCTAGATAATAATAATAATAATAATATTTATTAGTTAATCTCCTACTTTAATATCACCTCTTCTACCCTTCCTACAATTATGCAGCCACTCTGAATCTGTTTAATAATTTAAATATGTTTGTGAGAAAGTATGTGCCAGTTCCTGGTACCGTTTATTTATTTCATATTGATAGATCAGATAATTTAGTAGTCAATTTATTAATGTTATAGTGGAGAAATAATTGTATTAATAATCGAATAGGTTTGTATGTTATACGAAGATGTACGAATGTTTCCGAAGTTAAACGAATAGTGAACTCTTCTTTAAATTTATACAAACGAATATATTTGATGAGGTTGTATTTATATACAGTTTATAATCTCACAGCAAATATTATAACTGTATACATTAGTTTTATAACTCGTATTTAAAAAAATCGACTTCACAAGAAATTATAATGATTGAAGTTGTAAGCAACCCCAAAGTATAATCTACGCTGGGTTTAAGTATTACAGATGATTGGTGAAATCAGCTGTTATATTATATGTTACTCACGTACGTACATATGTATGTACCTACGGACGTACACTAGCTTTTATAGGATTTGATTTACCAACATTAATGCTATTCAGTTTTTCTCTAACGTGGAAAATACGGGGTTTTTCAAATGTATATCGTGTTTTTAAGGCTGCTTAGTACTTATTAGATTTAACTTACAGTTATAAATAATAAATCAAATGAAAGAGCAACTCAAACAGTTTTGTTCGTTCACCTGTGCGCTTGCGCATGCACTGTTTCATCTGTGTTCCGTTAGAAAGCGCTAGTTGCAAAGATGAAGACTAGTGAACAGAAAGCTTTTTGCGTTTTATTGTTTGTAAGAACTGCCTTAGTTACAGTGCAAGGTGCGTTCCGTATTAGGTTTTCAAATGTAATCCTCCAAGTGGTAATACCATGTGTAGTTGGTATGATCAGTTTGAAGGCACCGACTGGCTTTGTAAAGGGAAGAGTACGGTACGACCAAAAGTGACTGTAGAAAGAGTGAGAGCGTCTTTGACGCGTACCCCCAAGAAACGACAAACAACAGTGTAACCTAGCAACCTGGATTTTGTTTACATCCAATAGCTTGCATCCAATTAATTGTTGGTCCCATTGGCTTAGTGGACAAAGCACGGTTTGAACTAAAAACAGACAGTGGACAAAACACTTTTTGCTTCGAACCCTGATTTTGTTTACTGATTTTAAACAGGGCAAAGCTTGTTTTGATGAAAAATATTGATAACATGTTGTAGGATTATGTAAAACGAATCCAGTGATACCAATATTAAAAAAAAATTGTGACAAAACACGTTTTGAAAGTTATCTCCTCTTTTGTAATTGGAAGAGAACGGGATGCAAAAGTGACTGAAGAAAGTGTTGAACGTGTGAGAGAGTCTTTCATGCGTAGCCACAAAAAATCAGTTTGGAAGGCTAGTCGTGTGTTAAGCAATTAAATCACGTCCGTGTAGAGAGTTTTAAGGAGACGCTTACAGTAGAGTCCCGCTAATCCGAACCCCGCTAATCCAAAAATCCGCCTATTCCGAATAGAGTTCAGAAAAAATACCGATTTTTTAAACTTAATTAACAGGAAAAATTAAAAAGACGTTCGTGAAAAAACGAACATTTATTGTTATATAAAATAGTTAAATAGAGACATACATAGAGCCTAATATTCATGAAAACGCCTGTAACGCAATAGGAATGAAAGCTGGTTACTTACTTGTCGACTTCATTTATACAATTTGTTGAATATTTTTTAATATCTGCTAAACACAAAGTATTACTAATTTAGACACACTCTTAAGAAGTAATGTCAGTGATTTTTTTCTGTCAAAGAGTACTGAATCGACTTGAGGATGCAATGTTCCGCCATCGCCGCATGAACATAACATCGTTTGGTGTTGATGAAGCGTTGTTTGACGTAGCGTAGCGCGAGGTCAAGAGCATTTGCTGCGTCTGTGTGTGATATGATTTCAGTTTGAGCATTCCCCTGTTCTTCGCTTTCCTCCAAGTCGGTTTTGTTTGCATCGATAAATTTGCAATAAGCGCACACAGTTTATCAAACTCCCCTAGAGTAAACACTGAACTAGATACGACTAGACTGGTGCTCAGTGCAGTGATTCATAAATATGATTGAAACGCGGGAGGGAGAGGGGTAGGTAATGTCTCGGCGCTATGAGTCATCGAAGGTAATGCATTTCCCTTTCGACTTTCACTGAACCTGTTCACAAACCGATCAACGCTGTACAGAGGTGCCATTAGCAGATGTCCTCGAACATTATTTACCCATTAACATGTCAGTACGTTGATATTATTTATTAAATCCGCCTTTTCCGAATTCCCGCTAATCCGAACAGTGTCCGGTCACAATTAGTTCGGATTAGCGGGACTCTACTATACGTCTTTAGTGTTTGCATTTGTTACTAGCTCTAAACTCTACACATTACGGTTTAAGTTCCAACTTTGCAAAAGATATGTTGCTGCATGGCGATGAAGATTTTCTGGATCGTGTCGTCTTCAGTGATGAATCGACTTTTCATTCAAGTAGACATGTGCACATCTGGGGGTCAACAAATCCCCACGAGATGGTACAGTTGCAACGAGACGACTCTAATAAATTTAATGTTTTCGTGCCATATCCCAGCGGAAAGTTTACTTGCATTTATGTTTTGCTGAAGCACGTTAAACTGGTGCTTTTTATCTTGATGCGATACAACTAGGGTTGTTTCCCCAATTGGACGAATCTGAACTACAGCACTTCATTTAGTATCAAGATGGTGTTCTGCCTCACTGGTATAACTCAGTACTAGATTGCGTATGGCGTTGTAGCCGACCGCTGGATTGTCCGCAATGGGCTTAATGACAGAGCTTGTTATTTTTAGAGGGTTCATAAAGGATCATATGTTTGTGCCTTAGCTATCAGCTGACCTAACCGACTTAAGAAAAAAGATTGAATTGGTTGTCAACAATTACTCCAGACACACTGAACTACGTTTGGAACGAACTTGGCCATCAACTCCATGTAGGCCGTGTGACGAATGGTGCTCACATTGAACAGTTGTAGGACAAACTGAGATACTCTTTCATAAAAAAAAAAAATATTTTATTCAGACATTTACAAATAAAATTTTAAACAAAGAACTAACAACTTTTGAATCTAGCAAGATTAACAATATTGCATCACTATGTCCTCTATATGAAGTGTTCGTTTGATGAATTCTGCTGACTAAACGGTTTTAGTCTTTTGAGTCTTCTTATGTTTCCCGCTTTAAAAAGTAGGAGTGTAGAAGTTTTGCCTACGGGTATCAGGTAGAAAGGGTCCCCATCCGCGAATTCCTCATACTGCGGAGTTTTGCCTATGGTTGGGGGTGGGCGCGAGAGGGGGGGAGAGAGAGATTCCTGTAGAGAAGAGAGACAAAGAGACTCTTCTAGCGATTATAAAAAGAAAAAGTCTGCCAGGTACAAAAATTATCACTTTACAGGTATCGTATTATCACTTTATATAATTAGAATAATAAAAAAAAAAAAAACTAGAGGACTTACCTAAACTGTTTAGTCACAGTATTT